>JAGVSP010001757.1:0-43896 GCA_022494985.1 Micrasema minimum
TTGTTTCGTTTGACCATATGAATATATTATTATTCGGTCATAACCTTTGCCTGTCCTGAATACTGCATGTATAATATGTATTGTTCTCTCAGGAATATTTTTTAACAGATCTAATTTTTAAGTAGCGTTTCAAATTGAGTTTGCTTGTGTCTAATAAAGTTTTTAAAATAACGAAAAGTTTAAAAGTTCATCATCATCATCATACCATATCCGCTACCCATGTGGAGAATATGGAATCCACAAACTGCCTCCAGGCCAAGCGATCGGCCGCCATCTCCCGTGCATCCTCCCAAGTCAAGTCCACGTCCTGCAGCTCTGACGCAAACTGCCGACGAATTGTCTACAGTGGACAGTTTAAAAGTTAATGAAGCATTATTCTTTTACTTTTTTTTTAAGTGAAAAGAAACAATTGTGGTCTTATGATACATAATTAAATATTTCAATTTCGGGCTGCTTCTAAATAGTAAATAGCATATTAACATTCTCCAAACGACTATTGTATGTTGAACGAATTTTATATTAAGAAATGACAAAAAAAACCTACGTTAGGTATCTGTCTTCATCACCCTTGGAACAAGAATTTCAGAGAAGTGACATTCAATACTTGAATAATACTACCGTGTCTAGAGTCCAGTTACCCACTCCAAAACTCACTACGTCATCAATACGCATCTACGTCATCACTAGACGTCTACGTCACACGTTTCGTGTATTGGCCTAAGTGCTGGAGTCTTTAGACGGTGGATAAAAAGTGATAATAAGTGGTGTTATGAAATTAACCCTAGGAAGCGTATATTTTTAGAAAATTTGTATGGAAACTTCTTGTTCGAAGTCGTCATCCTTATTATTAGATGCTACCTACTTACTACTTTCCCTTATCCGCACCTAGTGGTCCATTAGCACTGCATCGGTAAGTACCTACACCAAGACTTAGTGCAGTTAGTGCAATGGATCTAGATATTTTGTTACGCTTTAGCGCCAGTCCAAGGTATCACAAAGTATAAAATATTTACAATTTGATATCTCAACAGAGACGAGAAGTTTGGAAGGGAATATGGATATCTAGGCGTTTACAGGGCTTATGATCTGTCATTGGGCTGGGTTAAGTGGCCACTTGATGTATTACAACATTCCCCACGTATGCCTCCCGAGGGCCTTAATCATGCTTGCCTATTTTACAAGGCACTAGGTTCTCGGCGTCCTGGTCGTCCACTGTTGACAATCCCTCGGCAGTTTGCGTCAGAGCTGCGGGATGTGGACTTGACTTGGGGGGATGCACGGGAGTTGGCGGCCGATCGCTTGGCCTGGAGGCAGTTTGGGAGCGGATATGGTATGATGATAAATTTAGTGAAAATAGTAAAATTTTTTTCTTGTTCCCTATTCTTAGATAATCTGTTAGGTATTTATTCAATACATCAAATATTTGACTGTATTCTTCTGCGATGCGAAATAGAGAAGATTCAAATCTATTTTCACAACAACAGCAGTATCATTGTGTGCAAACGGAAACTGCATACGTATACCTCACTACACACCACTACCGAGACGCTTTACATAAGTACATAAAAATGCACTTTATATGGGGACATCTAAACAACCGCAATTTTTTTTTAAATGTTCACAGAATTTTATTAAAACAATAGTGTTTAGTAAAAAAAACGTTCTCAAACAAATCTTAAAGTTAGATTAAATCAATCTTAAAATAAGTAAAAAAAAATATCTGTCTGTAGTAAAGCCTATGTGAAGTATATCACGTCTACTGTTGACAATCGTATATGTTCTACAATAGGTGCAAGATATTATGTCCAAGAATCTGCTCACATTTGAACAGACTTATTTACCTACATATCTACATGGGCTTAATTGAATTTAAAAAATATATATTGGTTGGGTTAGGTTAGGTTAATATGAAAATATCATGTAAATAAATATTTCATGTTGACCTTCTACGGGAATCGAACCCGCGACCTCAGGCACGGTAGCCAAATGCGCTACCACTACGCTACGAATTAATACGCTATTAATATTTCATGAGTGATACCTTGGACTGGTACTGAAGCGTAGGACTGACCGTCTTGCCTTCATGTAATAAAATGATCAAGATACACTGCATTTGGTGTACCAATGCAGTGTCCTATGCACCGTTGGGTGCGGGTAAGGGAAATTAGTAGTAGTAGTAGGTTAGGTTAGCTGTTACGGCTTTTCAATTTAAGCCGTGACAGCAGCCAATAGTATGGTACCCATACATATTGTAACAAAACTCGAACCCGAAAACTGGTGAATCTTCATCATATTTGTAGTCGAATGTGTAATATGAATTTATTATCTGAGCTAAAAAATTTCTTCTTATAAAAGCTTTTGATTAGTACCTCAGATCAAGTAAAATTGCACAAATTCTTATTAAAATGCGTTTTTATTAATTGGACTAAATTAATTATATTTGACAACAATTTGAAAAAATTATAGAAAAAAAAATCAACTTCGTACTCGATTTTCTCGAAAACTATGGGTCAAATAAAAAAATCTACAAAATCGACCCCAAATATGACGTAGATTCACTGGTTTCCCGCTTGTACGTCGAGTTTTGTTACACCATGTATAGGCACGAATCATATATATAAATGAAATAGTTTAACGAAAATTTGTCGTGTGAAAAGATTAGTCGGCTTAGAAAATGATTAGTTTAAGAACATTAAGAAAAAAAACAAATCATTCTTAATAATAACCAATATGACAATAGATAGTTTGCAAGTAATTAAGTATTTAATGGTTAAGCTTGCTATATACGGGACAGTTTTCTGCGCAGTTTTCTATGCAGTCTGAAAACGGTCCCGTATACAACGAAAACTGTTTAAAAACTGCGTGCTTATGTCAGATTTAAGCTGACATGACAGTTAATGTTTTTTATGTAAACGTTTAAGTAGACATTGGTTTATTGTATGCTTTTAAATACGTAAAAACCAATAACATATTTACATTATTAGCTAAATATACAATTTCCTGAGAGCAAACATACGATAATAACTTACAATCGCGTTACAAAAATACACATATTTAGCGTGTCTTTTGACAGAAGTTTGAAGTTGAAGTTGAAGTTTTCTGAACAAGAAACTGTGTAGTTTTCTGAACAAGAAACTGTGTAGTTTTCTGAACAAGAAACTGTCCCGTATACAGCGGACATTAGAATGTGCTTTCCTTAAGGAAGACCCACGCCATGAAATATGTCTACATCCCAGATGATGCAATGAAGTAGCGAGATCGTATTACCTATTGGTATCTTCTTTTAGCAATAATTAAGGTTTTTTGACTATGGAAATGCCGCGTCTGGTTAGTTTGCCCCCATGCATTTGTTTGCACCTAAAAGCTGCGTTATGTAGCCGGCAGAATGTAGGTACTTGTACTTGTACCGGGGGCCGCGACTCGCGAGTCGAGAGTTTGCTAACGACGACGTCTGAAGGCGTTTGTAATAACGCACTGCAATCTCTGCATTAAGAGGGCAGAGTGCATTCAATTTTATGTACATAGTAGGGTGTCTGTCCGCCTTGTGGTGTACTGGATAGCGGAGTTCGATTCTCACAGGGGATGGATATCAGATACTAAGCGAAATGGGAATATTTAAAAACTTGTTTAATCACATTTTTTCTAAAAATATATTATTATGAAAAACTTTTACACAAATATCTCGAAATCATCCACCATATTATGGAAAAGTTCCTTTATAATTGATACGTATGTTTATAATTTTATGTTGTTATTGTTGATTTTTTTCCTTTTTTATATTATGTTTAAATGATTCGGCATGATGTATCATCCTTTTTTGGATGTTTTGCCCAATTAAAAAATCTTTATAAACAACATTTTGAGTGTAATGTTTGAATTTGTTAAATGCTTCTCCTGGAAACGATGATTTCAAAGAAGATACATAGATATATAGATTTCTAAAAACTATAACTTTTATTTTTCAGTTATGTTACTTTTCTTTTAAAACATTTTATTTATGCGTTACATATTACAAATAAGCAACTGTGTACAGGATGGGTACTTTGCAACAATAACTAGTATTTGAATGTTTCAATATTTTTAGTGTAATGCAAAAAAGAAATAGAGTGGGTAGTGGTGGTGCATAAAAAAAGAGATGAGGTGTGTAAGCAAAGAAGTTAGATAGGCAGGGTGCATAGTTATGCAATCCCTGAGGGGTTGCACCACCTATTGCATTTCACCAGTTAGCTCAGCGGTAGATAACAAAAGACACATTTATAGAAGTAAAGAACTAGACCAATATATATTAAGCAATGCAGTTTGAACCAACCAGGATTATGGATACCTTAAATGAAAGAATTATGAGATTTTAAGTACAATATTTATTAACAAAAACGACTCTAAATTATTAAAATACAACAACTTAAAACTAGGGAATAGTGTGTAATGTGGTGTAAGTGTGAACGTGTTCGACGATGACCGTAGTAAAGTTCTTCATCTTGATCCGACGAGGTCTAGTTTCCATCTCGAAGATTTAGCGTCATCAAGGGGTCATCAACGGACATCGGACAGCCTTGCCACGTTCCTCCAGTCAGCGTGGGAAACCGCGTGGCATTCCAGCATGTGGGGACTCCAGAAGAAATTGTCCAAAACTCCCAGCTTTGAGGTTAGGTGGCCTCACGTTGTATCAAGATCCAAGTAAAATTGCCATTTACGATGATTGTCAATCATCGTGGCAAAGTAAAGTATGTTTGATTGATTGATTGAGAATAATAAAATAGTAGAGGATAAATAGGGGAAAAGTAGGGAAAAAGTAGAGGAGAAAGTATGGGAGAAAGCCCTTTGTAAAAAGAGAGAAATTTACAAAGTTAGTTTACCGCCAAAGTCAATGTGAAGTTATAGATTTACAAGATGATTAAAAAATACTCACGGCCATGCCGGCTCTCCACTAGTTGCAAGAGATTTACATCATGCGTGCGTTGTTCACTGGCGTTGAACTCAGAAAGAAATTGAACGATCAAAATTACTCGTGCCTTGACAAATAAGAGTGACGTCAGAGCGTGACGGGACAAAATTTGGGTTGCCACAATAAAAATAATATTTGATTTAAAAAGATTTTAAAAAAAGTTAGTGATGTTATCTGGACTTGTAAAAATAACATCACATTAGATACTTAAGAGATGTCTATAAGTGGACTTTATTGTTAGAAATTAATGTTGTATATATTTAAAATAAGTGTATGTCTGTTGGCTGTCCATATATACAAATAAAATGTAAAATAAATAATATATACTGTTTGGCTCTCGGGGGCCCTACGCTGGACTGAAACTCGCATGCGACACTTCGGAATGGCGAAGAAAATCTTATAATAATCCAATAAACTTATCCAAAACAAATAAACGCATTTAAGAATTAGCATTCAAAAACAAAGTGTGACATTTAATGCGTATTTCCACTCGCCATTCATCTCGAGTGGTCAAAAGCGCTTGAAATAAAGTCGCATGATTTTCAATCGACTTGAAATTAAAGAATAGAGTTAGTGCCAAATCACTCGCTATTCCACAGTGTCGCATGCGACTGCCCAGCATAGGGTCCAGATACAGAATTATACAGTACATAGACTCCCCTCTTAAAATGCATTACTTTTTTGTACTTAAGGTATGTACGATGTACGAGACTATATTATATATTTATATTTGTATTATTTTCAAACTAGTGGACGTTTATCATCTTTTTATTGCGTAATCGGGAAATGATTTATGATTTATGGTTGTGCGATAGCTATTCCGCCCTTGAATTACAAAATGAGCTGTCAGCACCAATAATATTGTAAATGGAATCATAAATCACCACTTAATGCTTAGTAAAGTTTTTTTATGTTATTTTATTTATTTTTAAAAATATATTACAAAATGGTTAAATAAATTTTTCAACCCGTGCCAAGGACTAATTAAAAAAAAATAAAAATATTATTTACATAAAATGGATCCATGTGGGTTTTAAATTTGTAAAGTTGAGAATTAAAAAAAAAAATACTGTAAAAATTATTATCTGTTTGGTTGAATAATTTCGTTTATCTCCACTCTACCCACCTCCACTATTCAATTTGGCACAGCTTTTTTGAAAACAAGTTCTTGGTTCTGATGGACAAAGGGAGCGTGTTGTAAAGCTTGACAGCATAATACTCATAGTCCCTCTGAACAGAAGTAGTGAGGTCTTTACTAAACATTATTAAACTTACATAATCGATAATTACTTACCTAAAAAAAAAAAAATATTTGTTATAAAAAGTATTTTCTTTTTTCGATTCACTGGTATGCCATATTACCCACATCATTGTACTAGTACAAAAGTTGGTTCTCAAAATAAACTGTTAGAATTTAGATTGTCAGGTTTAAATCAGCTTTTTTTAATACGTGCAATATGGCCCCCATGGGGGTAGGAAGGTGTCTAGAAGCTTTTAATTTTTAGGGGATGTTACGCGTTTTAAAAACGTTATGGCTTATATCAAGGGAGGTGTTTTAAGTGGTGTTTTTGTACAATTAATTTTCTGGAAAATATTCATAGACAGTTTGTTTATGGCCACGCTAAAATTATTAATAATGTTAATGCTTAGAGGGAAAACATAGTAACTCGTTTTTTGTATCTTAACTCATTTTTGTTCTCTCATGTCTCTTGTATGTTTCTGGAAAATTTTGATGATAATTGAACATTCATGACCATCATTTTATACATACGAAACAGGATGTGGCCTAGCAATATCGACCGCCTCGTAGCGTACCGCGTATAAGGTAGCGGGTTCGATTCCCGTAGGGGTCAACATGAAATATTTACTTATTTATTTAATATTTCATGTGTAATACCTTGGACTGGTACTGAAGCGTATGATTGATCATCTTACCTTCTCCTTAAAATTGAAATATAAAATTATAAAATTCACTGCATTAAATTCATTTTTTTAACTGTTTTCGTCCAATGTTTTATTTTAAGAATGCTATTTAGCATTGTTTTAAAGCGTTGTTACCCGTACCTTATTCGTTAAATTTAGGAATCGTTGGTGATCCGTCTTACGCATTGTAAAATATTTATTGATCCCACCGGGAATCGATGCGGAACGTTAAACATAGCTACTCCGAGAAAATCTTTTTTTACCTTCAATTTACTGTAGGCATATAATTTAATTGCAGTAAAAAATGTTATTTAAAATAACGGTAATATAATTTGAGTACAACAAAAACTTAAACAGATTACTGTCTTTTAACCTTTTTTTCCCACGAAGCCATTAAAATCTCATAATAATCTTTTAATCTACATGAGTGTATGAAAGGTACAACACAGTAACTTAGCATTCGGTGAAATTGTAAAATTTATTGTTACGGTTTTAAATATAATGTCAAATTTAAAGGTCAATCATAAAAATGAATTATGAAAATTATTGTATGATTTTTTATATATTTTTTTTATTATTATTTTATTCATATAAAACATACATGTATTATATTCCCAGGAATTATAAAAACTCATTTTGGGACCGGTATTATAAACATTTTTTAATAACATATTGCACAATTAAACACGAATAAGAAAGACGATACAAAATTAACACATTCAATCTTACATCAAACACATACATCAAAACTATCATTGAAAAACATATTTAAATACAAATCTTTAAGGGCTCTACTATGTATTGATTTATTTATTTTTACTTCATGGGGTAGTTTATAATATTGGGATCGAAAAATGTTCATCAGGTATTTTTTACCGAATTTTGTGGATTGAAATTTTGGAATGTGGAGGTTTTTTGAATTACGTTTGAATTTTGTTCAATACTTTCATGTTAATTGTTCTTTTTTTTTTAAATTTCAAACTGACCTAATTGATTACAAAATCATGACCATAAAAAAAACTTTCATTGATTATTTATAACTTATCGTCTCTTTTTTTATGCAGTTTGTAACTCAAACAGCATCATGCATTTTTTTTGTAGTATTTTTCCAATATGGAATGTCACCTCTCTGAATTATTTTTCGAAGCCTTTTTGACCTTTAGTGAAAATGTTTTTTTAGTTAACGCGCTTTACCTCTCGCGCACAGATATTATTTACAAGCGTTTTATATCGGAAGTTTGGCGAGCGCTATTCTATGTAATTATTATTGTATAATGCTACACTCTGACAAATGTAATTTTGTGGATTACTGCAAAAAACATGTCTGTTAATAATAATTATGAATGTCATGTTAATGATATTATTTTATTTATTGATTGTGAAACTGGTTTGTATGATATACGTGTTACGTTATTGGTGTTAGTATATAAATAAACTTTTAATATATTTTTGCTAAAAAGAAAAATAAGATAGGCGTCTTAAAATTATAATCGTCAATAAAAAAGCTAAACGAAGTATACAGATACAGGGTGTAACAAAACTCGATGTACAAGCGGGAAAACCAGTGTATCTATATAATATTTGGAGTCGATTTTGTAGATTTTTTTTTTTTTTATTTGATCCCTATTCGAGAAATTGAGTACGAAGTTGCAAATTGTTACCAAATATCATGTATTCAGTCAAATTTATACTATCCATAAGGAAAACAAAATTTAAAAACGCGTTTTAATAAGAATTTGAGCAATTTTACTTAATCTGCCATACTTATGAAAACTTTGTGAGAAGAAAAAAAAAATTTTTTTCCAAACTCAGATTAAAGTCATATTACAAAATCGACTCCAAATGTGATGTAGATTCACTGGTTTTCCGCTTGTACATCGAGTTTTGTTACACCCTGTATAACTGTTAATATTCGGTAAATTCGAATTGTATCATTGATCTTATTTCACATACTGCTTCTGAGCTAAGCGATCGGCCGCCAGTTCCCGTGCATCCTCTCAAGTTATGTCTACATCCCGTTGTTCTCACGTAAACTTCCTACACATTGTCAACACCGGACGTCCAAAATGTCGAGAACCTGGTGCCTTACGTAGTATATGGCCCAGCCAGCCGAAACGCCTTCGCTGGATGGCAATTATTATAGATACCAAAGGTTGCTGCGGCTGTTATTTATTTTATGATTAAAAAATATTACTTATCACGATTAAATTAACTTTTTTTTACTGTATTTTTAAGAGCTGCTATTTTAAAAACACCATTCTCGTACTGATATATTAAAATTACAAAATTCCTTTTTTTAATTCAATGCTATTATGAAAAAAAAAACCGCTCAGTTATCTCATCAAATAATATATCAAGGCCAATTATTTACTTAAAAAAGTTCACAGTAGTTTTGTCTCCTCGACTGTGATGCCTAGGTTTGAATAGCACTCTACTACGACCTGTTTTCGGCACAGTTACATATTTTAGACTATTTGAATGTCTCCAATCCCAAAATTCCAATATTATATCGTCTGTGTAAATTCAATACCGCGTATGAGCCATTGATTAAAAAGTTCAGAAAAGAAAAAAAACCATAGAATTTAGTTAACAAAAAATATTTTTACAAATTTCGAAAACTCTTTCTTTTGTATTTTCTTTTTTGCAACGAAATGCATTTATGCTAGTATACTTTAATTCGAAAAAAAATTAAATGCATATGAGTTATTGATCCTTTTTTTAAATGAAAACTTTTTATTTGCGGTATTGACTTGGACCGATTGCCTGACACCTATTGAACAATTTCAAAATTTTAATCTACCAATCGATGCGGCTTATTCCCCGTTCAATGGAATTCGTCAAAAATACGTATTTAGAACTTATCGGCTCATCGCGGTATTGAACTTACATAGACGATATGCTAATAACAAGAGCACAAAAAATAATTTTCTAACTAGAAAATAAGTGTATACACTTTAACCAAATTTACAAAACATTTACATAAATACCAACTTATCTAAAAATGCGCTTTACTCATAATTTATTACTATTAGATACATAGAGTTTTTAGAATTAATCCCGAGCGCTTTAATTTGGTCACCAGTGTACACTGGACTGATTACGTGAAAAAAATATTCTCAGTTACACTGGCGCCCCTTTTTTACGTGTTACTGGTACTATTAAGTCGTATTTACTCAACTTGAATGATATGGGACAAAAAAACTTTTCGTAATGTTTTTAGACACGCGAGCAGTCCATTGGCTCGTCTGCCAACCTGGGTGCTAAAATACCGGATAAAAAGCGAAACGTTTTAGAGAATTTTTGCGTTCAAAAAATTTAAGCGCACACGCATTCTTATGGCACTTTTGCAAATTATTTAAAACGTTTTGCGTTTGAAGCGATATGCTTAGAACCCTGGATATATCATCTAATTTTCATGTGCTGAATCCATTGATTTATGATACACTTAGATCTGCCTTGCAGAGTAAATTATTTAGAAAAAGTAACGACACGAAGATTCCGCACCTCAATCCACTTACACGGGGTCGACCTATCAGAGCCCTTCGACCGCCGGCAAGCATCCGCCTACACACCGCAAAAAGGTATAGGCTATATATAGGGTTACAGTAACAGTATACAATACTAACCCTTTCCTTAAGAGGAGCGTTCATGAATTTTACTATGCATCTAAAATGACTTTTTTTTTCTTGTGGACGGGGCTGGTAAGAAAACTTTCTTTGAAAAATAATTATTTTAGGCTATGTAAACAAATATAAATAAACACACTTACATGTGGAAAGTTACACCCATCTTTTTTGTTAATTTTATCCGTACGGTTTTTACACGGTTTCACTAAACAGGAAGGAATTTCGGAATGTTTTTTCTGCACCTCCGACTCGGCCGGCGCCCGGCGGTTAAAGAAATACTGAATACGCGTCTGGCGGAGTTGGAGGTTTTGGCGGAGTTGAAGTGTCATTCATTTTTTGGGTTCAGTTCAAATCTAAGTGTATTAATAAATCAATGGCTGAATCGCTGTATTTTATATTTTTATACCGATTGTGTTCAGGAAGCGGTTCGCCACTAATTGTTTTTTTTTTCTGTAGGAAAAATTATTTATATCTCATTTTTTTCTATCAATAGGGTGAGCCAGTCAAAATCTCTCACGAATGAGTGAGTGTTAAATTTAAAAAAATAGGTTCGACTAGGTAGTACCTTCTACAATTTGTAAAAAGAAAAATATTTCCAAATTTTCATAAAATAAACTTTATTCAGAATGTGGACCCTGGTGTTTTTGTCCAGTATATTTATAATGATCGATATATTTAGTGCGGTAGAAAATAAAAAAAATTAACAATATTGTAGAATAATGAAATTATCACGAATTGAGAATAATTGTTGTAATTACGTCAAGTGGCCACTTAACCCAGCCAGTGACAGGTCATAAGCCCTGTAATCGCCTAGATAACCCACATTCGTTTCCAGAGCTTCTCTGTCTCTGTTGAGATATCAATAATATCTGATATCAGCCCAGCATGGGTATAAATCCAGTAATTTTGTCTACAAGTATTTGTATTCATTCAAAAATGTTGTTCAAAAAAAATTAAAAATTAAAAAAATTAAAAAAAATATAAAAAAAAAAGTTAGCCCGAGGCTACTATTACACGACGCGGAATAATTATCAATGGGCTTTTGAAGAATGGCTGAATCAAAATTAAAAACGTTCTCAGTGCGAAAAACTTATCTATATATATAAAAAATGAATGTAAGTTTGTATGTATGTATGTATGTATGTATGTCCTTTATAGATTCATAAACCGCTTATCCGATTGCAATAAGTTGTTCTAGAGGGTTGTTTTATTCACTCCTGGGAAGGTTCCTGCATTATAACATCCATTTTATAATTTTTGTATTTGTGTATTTGATATAATTTAGTGACAGTTCCGGGTGAATTTTAGATGCGCCATGTAACCGATAGTACCGCATAGCTAAGTACATAAAGCTTATAAAAAATGTCGTCAAATAATGCTGTAACAGCAAAAGGCGCTAATGTCGTTTTCATCACGTATACAATTTATTTTTATACACCTCGAACTTTCAATTACATTTTTTAATTTATTTGCACCCCGATTCGGACTTTTTTCACAATAAATAAGTGCCGTGAATTGGTTTTGAGCTATCGAGTGAATTTTTTACCTCCGAAAATGTTTTTTTGTTCAAGATTTCTGTGTTAGTTTCATCGTCAGTTTTTCTCTATGATGAGAAAAAAAATCGTTTGACAAGGGCTTCTCCTGATCGAGAATAACTCTGCAGAGCTCTGTTTTTTGCAATAAATAGAAAGAAGACAAAATTCCAAGTTCAAAGACACCTAAAAATCGTTTCTAGCTGGGAAAATAAAAAAGTTATAACGTTTTAAAAAACATTATTTTTTACTATACAATATTTTAAGTTTAAATCTGTTATAATTTTTTATGGCTATGGAATAAAATCATTAACAGACAGTGAATTCGTAATAAAAAAGTACCTACCTTATAATTCGTTTGGAGTTTATATTATATAGGTAGTCTACCTAGAAGTTTTTATTTCTCCTTCGAGCTACAAGAATCTTTGTTTGAAATTTGGAGCATTTGCTACTACTACTCTCCCTTATCCGCACCCAATGGTGCATAGGGCACTGCATTGGTACACCAAGTGCAGTGTCTCTTAATCATTTTATTACATGAAAGTAGGATGATCAGTCTTACGCTTCAGTCCCAGTCCAAGGTATCGCACATGAATATTAATGTAAAAATAACATGTAAATAAATCATATTTCAACTTGACCCTCTACGGGAATCGAACCGGCGACCTCATACACGGTAGTAAAATGGGCTACCACTGTGCTACGAGGTGAACATATGGATCATATGGACTCGCACAATCCCGAAAAATATATATTCTATTTGTATAATGCCGAATGAGTTTTCATTTTTTTTTAAATTAAATAATTATCATCACCATTACTTCCCATTACAGAATTGCTTCCCATGCACAGCATGTGGATTTTTTTAAATTCCAAAATGGCGGGCGTACCTTTTTTTCATCTAAGAGTAAATTCTCCATTCATGCGTCGGACCTGCCACACACAATTTTAAAAAAATAAATATGTCCCTGGGTGTCTTTTTCAAGTGTAATAGAAGTCCTCATATTAAATTTACGAGTCGGACAGCCAAGAAATTTAATTGTTTATGCCAAAGACGGATAAACAAAAAAATATATTATAAATACCTACCCTGAAGCACTTGAAAAATAAAGTCACCAAAATAAAATATATAACATTTACACTATACCTTTATACATACGAGTATACACATTATACGAGTTATTCAATTTTCATAAATGCATTTATCATCAGAAAGAAAATACAAAGCATTTTCTTCTATTACCAATTCCCAAAGAAACGAGATAAATCTTTCCAAATTTCAATCGATATTTCGAGAATTACCTGTTTCTTCTGCGGCAGCAACGCGACGGGTATCAGCTAGTACTTAATAAAAAAATCATAGCTGCTTTCTCCATGTCAACTTAGTAAATAATACATCACGAATCAGATCATTGCATTGGTACATGTTGGCCTTTGGGAAATTTCGGTTTTGGTTCACGGTCGTATATAATCATGGCTCATGGCCACTCCGCATCAGGTGACGTAAACCTGGCAACATTATTATTTTGTTAGTAGGCTTGAATTGTATTATTTAATGCTACAGTGGTTTATGCTGTAGAGTCTAGAGTCGTATCATTTCCGAATGTTGTCTATAGGTGGTGAATTTACTCTCAATTTATTGGTAAATGTGCATTCTACGAGTACCTACTAAACCTCAGCAGATAAACCATGCTGGCCTAATTTACAAGGCATCAGGTTCTCGGCGTCCTGGACGTCCACTGTTGACGATTCGCCGGATGTTTGCGCCAGAGCTGCGGGACGTGGACTTGACTTGGGAGGATGCACCTGAGCTGGAGGCTGATCCCTTAGCCTGGAGGCAGTTTGTGGAATCCATATGCTCCACATAGAGCGTGTATGATATGATGATGATGATGATGCAGATAAGGAGGTGTATTTGTTGCGTGTGTGTGTAACGATCTTCCGTTGATATTTCCTATTATTCCTGTGCTTTTTCTTTGTTAGATTATTTTAGAATTGTCAACACATAAAAAAAATATTAATTATTAAATAAAACACACTACTTATGTACTTATATTTTCAAAAAACTATTTAAATCAAATTTCTTATTTAAACGAAGCCCGTAAGTAGCCCTTAAGATGAAGTAGTAACTCCGAAACCGGCTGTCAGGTTTTTTAAAAATATCCTTAAAACAAAGTATCTCTTAAGCGAGTGCTACAAACATTGAGTTAATGTTTTAATTATTTGATATACTCGTACATACGAGTATATAAGTAAAACATCTATTAGGAGTAGAAAAAATACTTTTTACGTAAGATTTCTTTTTTTTTTTAAATGTTTTTAGTAAAGGTATTGATTTATTTAATTTACCTTTTGTAAAAATAATTACGTGCTCATCGACTAATTACGTTTCTATAAACATATTAACACGTACATAATATGTACTGGAGTTAAATTATCCAGTTATTGTTATTACGTGTTTGAAAACATAATTTGTAATAAATACTTCTTACAATGTAAGCAGAAGAGTGACTGAACAAAACAAAAAAACAGTCATTTGTTGGGGTCTATTGTATGTATTTTTTTATCTAAAATATTTACATGAATATTTAATTAAAAATTATACTGAAAGTAAAGTAAGGCTACTGACATATAAAGTCTTTTTAATGATAAATTACAATTTCGCACAAATAAAATTTTATTGAATTCAATTGAATTAAAATTTATTGAATTTTTTTTAAATTTAAAAATATCATTTAAAAATAAATTTATGCAATCTTATGATATTTGCACATATTTCAATTTGTAAATACTATTTTCAATAAAGCCTAAGCGGCTTGTGCTTGAAAATAGGAATCGAGTCGTGTCGAAGTGGGGATTCGAACCGAAATGTACGAATATAAACGATAATAAAAATATATTAGAATTTATATGTGAGTAAATAAATTTTAAATCCTTGCACACAAACACTGGATTTTACTATTCACTAATTTAAATTTAAAAAGTAAAATTTATCACCTCAACAGGCCCAATAAAAGGGGGAAGCAGCAGCACAATCATTATCATTATCTCACTGGTAATCGAACCCGAAGCTTCCGTGTCTTAAGTCCAGCGCCTTAGCCATTACGGTACGCAGGCCATCAACTTTCCGTAACGTCCTGGGAAAGATGCTGTTTTATGAGTCAAGTGGAATAAAATAGTGTTTTATAGCATTGATTTACTTTCATTTTATATTTTGGTTTGCCGCTAAATTTGACAGACCTTCGTTCACTCGCATAGGTCTGAGAGACCCTCAGCAGTTAAAGGTTATAAGAATTATTAAGAGCATACTACACCACGTGACTCGCGACCGCTATCCCATACAAACGTATTCCTCGATTTTCTCCCTGGAATTTAACATTAGAGCGATGACTTTTTCACACGTTTTAGATATCGACCAAATGCGTGTCTGTATCGTCTTATTCTTTTATCATTTATTATTTATCTTCTTTAACAAATAAATATTTTAAAAATAAGACGTTGCAAACACGCATCTGTAGCTCAATCACAGATAACTATCGACGTAGTTAAAAACGTGCTAATCACGTGCTAACGCTAACGATTTGAGCGATCACAATGACATACCGTTCAATACCGCGATCGACGAGCCGAGCATTGACGATCTGAGCCGAGTGGAGCCGATCTACGCCATATCGCGGCCGTACGTCAAACGTCAAATCATCGCGCTTGTCGGATTTTTTATTATGTCGATTGCTTTTCTCAATATTTGGCTTGCCGAAAAACCGGCTAAAATTATAATAAAGATTGAATGAATATATGTGCGAATAAGATATATCTCGGGAAATGGCTCGCGACTAGTATGCGCTCGTTTAATAATCCCGATCGATAACTTTTAACGCGTGTTCCATTGTGATCGCGAAAACGTTAAACATCCATGGGTAAGAAATCGTTATCACGTCGCTTATTACCGAGTCGCTAGTGATCTGTGATCGAGCAACTGGCAATATCTAAAATGTGAGAAAAAACCATTGCTCTAAAGTCAAACTCCAGGGAGAAAATCAAGGAATACGTTTGTATGAGAAGCGGCCGCGAATTACGTGGTGTGGTATGCTCTTAAGTGTCCCTTTTTCGTAAGAAATTTCGTCAGTCCGACACAATATTTACGAGTGTTGACCATCGCGACATACTTTCTTCGCTTGTGCCATTTTTACATTAACCTTAGTGACGTAATACGCAAATAGCTTATTGGATAATTCACTTTCGGACGCTTTTCTACTTTCACCTGACGATAAAAATTATATTGTATTGTACAATCTACTAACCCGGATTTACCGAGGAGGCGCCGCGTCATCTTATCACTTTTATGAGATTCGTCGATATTCAATTAAGATTCCACATTTTTGTGACGAAAGTTTTCTTCGTTGCATCATTGATTTTAAACATTTTTTAAGTAGTTACTCTTGTACCTTTTCTCTTCCTTTTTTATTAAACTTAAGGCCTAACTTATTTTAGTTTAATTTATTAATTAAACTAATAACTACTATAATACTTGGACGTGATTTGGGGATACAGAAATTCACGACTCATCGATAATCTTGAAGGCAGTTTGTACACTCCATATTCTCCACATAGGGACCCAATATAGAACGAAGAAAAAAAGTATACTATCCACTACCTATTACTTTACTGCGAGTGAAATAAGTATCTACGAGTACAATATATTTTTTACTATGTTGTACATGGACATGGTGTAACAAGATTCAAAAGTCATATTACACATTCGACTACAAATATAATGTAGATTCACCAGTTTTCGAGTTGTACTACGAGTTTTGTTATTCCAGTATATCATTTTATTGATAACTGCGTATATTATTTTGAATCTCATAAAAAAATATATTATAAGCTTTATCCAAACATTTATCACAATTTGTTGTAAGATTTTCCTCTGTGAATCATTGCTCTCGCTTATCTTGAGTAATGCGGGCATATTATATTTTATGATTCACACGTTAGGTTCTGCAGAACATTCCTCTTATGATTCATGATAAAGTACCAACCCCATGAGCATTCGACCATCAGGAAACCGCTTGATTAGTGTCACGTGGTCCTGCGAAGAAAAAATCGATAAAAGGCGGTAAAATGTTTCAGATGGTTGCCAAATTAATTTTTTGGTACTGGAAACAAACTCTTAGTCACATTTATTAACAAAATAATAGAAAATATTCCAAACAAATTTTATAAAACATCTTAATTACCGAAATAATTTGCAATTTTGTGACCACGTTGCAGCTGCCAAACACTATGGTATGTCATCACTGAAAGATCGTCGCAGTCTACATGATCAAATGTTTTTATATAAAATCTTGAATAATGAGTTGAATTGTTCTGAACTATTATCCCTCATAAACTTTAGAAAACTTAGACCTAATAGCAGATTAATTCACCTCTCTTCTTTACCACCACAAAGATCGAATCTGGGTAAAAATGAAACAATTTATCGAATATGCACGTCAAATAATAAGGAGTTCGTTAGTATAGATTTATTTAATATATCTAAACAAAGGTTTAAAAATTAAGTTACGTTGGCGCTGGAGCAGGAGTAATTTAGAGTTATTTGTATTCTGATTCCACAGAGATTCTTTCTAAATTATTTTCGAAATTTTATATATTATGTTTCTTTTTAAATTTTTATGGGTTATATTCAAACATTTTTGAAAATCCCCAATATTATTTTTAATATCCTTATATTCTTCCTCGTCCCTCTTTTCCCATCCTTTCTTATTACTTAGGCACTATGCATGTGTGTATATACTGTATATATACTTATTGTTATCATTCAAAACCCGTTATTGGTCATGCAAGCAAATGTTCCAGATCTGTTATTACTACACTTTGTAACGACTGTGTTGGTTTTGTAAATAAATAAATAATAAAAAAATTACAACTGCAAAAATAGCTAATGTTTATAATAAGTATGTATACATGTATACTTTCTAACAGTATATCGAAATGTGAGTTTTGCGTTTACTTTTCTCATGTCCAATAATATCTAAATAGAGTATACGAACTTCTAAAGCTACGAGATGCTCAATCTACTCGATTGACTGAAAACTCCTGCTTAGTATTTCACATCATTAAATTTTTGCTATATTTTAATACATATATATATTCAGTGAAATGGCGACTATTCACATATGAACACTCTCTGTCATCCATTGAGAAAATTGCTAAGCATTTTAGCAGAATCTTATTTGAAAGATTTTGCCAACTGCGTAGATACCCGGTGTTTTAGTTAAGACACTGATTTGAGGACTTTCTCCAATTCGCACATCCTCGCCAAATCGTCGCTTCACTGCTTATTTGTTCAATAATCCATTCGGGATATTTTACAGGAGTCTTTTCTTTGTTCTTTGATTTACCTTTCAACATAATTAAAACACACGAAACTTTCGTCATCATTCCATAACCTTTCCGCATGTTGATCATATGGATTCCACAAATTTGCCTCCATACCAAGTGATCGGCCGCCAGTTCCCTCCCAAATCAAGTCTACGTCCCGTAGTTCTGACATAAACTGCCGGCGGATTGTCAACAGAGGACGTCCAGGACGCGGACGCCAGAACCTAATAATGCCTTGGAAAATAGGAAAACATGGTTACTCGTGAGGCGTACGTAGTAGGTATATGGGCCCAGCCAAACGAAACGCCTTTGCCGGATGACAGTAGATTTTTATTTTATTTATTTATATTTTTAATGTTATACACACAGAGCTCTATGTAGGTAAAATAGATACCAAAGGTTGCTGCGTTCCTTGCATCATCTCTGTGTTCCTTGCAAAGTCAAACCACCTCGCGAAACTCTGTTGAATTGAACACACAAGCATGTAGCTTTTGTTAGCTTGTTTTGGAGCTTTATTACAATAAATTCTTTTATCACTACGGCTGGTTTTTTAAATAATTAGTAGGTGTTATTTAGTTAGTAATTACGAAATTGTTTTGTCCTCCGTAATAAATAGTCGTTTATTTTAGCGTGTGTGAAAGAGACCGCGTATGAGGGCGATAGAAGAAGTAATTACGTGTGTGTTATGGAGTACGTCAGAGGTGAGTGCTCATTCCTAGTCAGGGCATAGGGCTGCCAACATTATCGGTATCTAATAAACCCGAGTTACTGTGAGCCTTGTATACATTTATTGTATTTAGCCCCCCATACTGAATACATGACAGCGTGCAATTACCATGCACTTATTATAGTCCGCTGGCCACTCGCTCGCTTCATTGAATTCCTTAATTCTTTAAAGGAATTTATTCAATATGGCTTTTATCGAAGTTTATTAGCATGATTTGTTTTTGTATCTTATGATGATTTAGGTAAATAAGCAGCTGGCGGATTATTATCAAACAAAAGTCACTAACTAATTTTCTCAAAATTTGGTATTGCACAAAACAGCAGTGGAACGACGAAATATAGCGGATGTCGTATGGCGTATGGTACAGTTGGCAAAGTATCCTTGTGCCGCTGCCAAATCTTTCATCTTAATTTTATTTATTATTATACTTTACAATTAGACACTGTCTGCAAGTCATTAAACGTAATTTGAATTGCTGCTATTACGTCATGTTTTGTAAGTGATTCATCTGTGATATATTTAAGAGATAATAAGGAACTTAAGATAAACTTAATCAAATAATTTTGTCGACTGCATGACCAAAGTTCTGGCTTAAATGTAATTTATATAAAATCCATTTACCTTAAAACTCACAAAAAAAGCTATTTTACTAACGTAATTATTATTATGCAAAATGATCTTTTTTTTTAACAACTTTTATTTAACGAATTTAACAACTCGGGAAATTCAAAGTAAATTTAACTCATTCTGTGATTAGAAAATATCAGGTTCTCGGTGTCCTGGACGTCCACTGTTGACAATCCATCGGCAGTTTGCGTCAGAGCTGCGGGACATGGACCTAACTTGGGGGAGTGCACGGGAACTTGGCTTGGAGTTAGTTTGTGGAATCCATATTCCATATGCTCCATATTTTAAATGAAGAAGAAAATGATAATCGTACCTATTATTCGTGTATGTATACATAGAAATGGAGTATCAAAACCCGTAGTACAACCCGAAAACTGGTGAATCTACATCACATTTGGAGCCAAATGTGTAAAAAAAAATATGAATCTGAGCTAAAAAAATTTTTTCTTCTCAGTAAAGCTTTCATAACTATCACAGATTAAGTAAAATTGCACAAATTATTATTATTAAAATGCGGTTTTTATTTTGTTTTTTGGATAGTATTAGTTTGACACAATAAATCATATTTGATAAAAATTTGCTCAAATTTATCGAAAAAAAAAAATCTACTTGTAAAATCAGTGTACACGGTGTATATGTATTTGAATTTGTTTCACAAGAGATACCTATTGGACTGGCACTAAAGATCAATTATCAAGATTCACTGCACTTGGTGTACCAATGGAGTGCCCTATGCACCATTGGGTGCGGATAAGGGAAAGTAGTAGTAGCTAGTTATAGTATTCTACATATTATACATTATTACCTGATTTTAGAAGATAAATCTGTAGAATCCCGTTTGTTTTACTTTGTACTGCGCCCAAAGAAAGTGCCTCGAAGGTCACTCAGCATTTTGCACAAAATAATTCAATTTACGAATTTCGAATCTCTCGAATCTCAGTGGTGGCGTGCAAATCGACAACTCATTTCAACGTTATTGAGAATAAAAAAAGTTTTATATTATTTCATCATTATCATTCCATTCCACAAACTGTCACAAATATTACGTATTTTTATCACACTAACAATCTTAAAATCGCGGTTTAGCTTGTTGAAAAAATCGGTAGAGTTGGCTGGACTGAAAAAAGACTCAATAGTCTTTAAAGCAGTCTAGGGAAAGGGTGGGGCTTTCATTGTAAACTGCCTTCAATCCAATCGAGCGGCTGCCTGTTCCGTGCATCCTCATCCAAGTCAGGTCTACGTCACGAAGTTCTGACACAGAAGTGAGGCAACGAATGCATCAACCTTTGGTACCTATTTTCATCCGGCGTTTTAACTTGCTTGGCCAAATACTACGCATGCCTCCCGAGAGACTCAACCGTGCTTTCCTATCTTGTCAGGGCATCAGGTTCTCGGCATCCTGAACGTCCACTGGACAATACGTTGGCAATTTTTATATTTATTGACATAAAAAGTCTTTTACAAATAATTTACTATTTCAGATGTTTTATTTTAATGAAAACATTTTACACATATGTACATTCAATGAAAAATTTTCAGAAGTATTTCTACAAACATTTTACACGTGTTAAGCAACACAAAACTATCATAACAACCTTGAAACTGTACAGGTGTTGTTATACGAACGAGAGACAGAAATAGTGTGTTTTTAATTATAAAAGTAATTCAATAATCTATATTAGGTTTGCTGTATAAATTGTGTATATTTAAAGGGCAATAGACACCGTTGAACCCAATTAGTACTTCTATAAACTTAAATAAATAATAAATGTACCTTGACAAATCTAACATTTAACTTCGTGTGAATGTAAAGTTCATAATCAAAATAACAGTTAAATATAATTTTCACAGCAAACCACTCCACAGTGTTTTGACTATTTTGTAAAATAAACTTTTTTCTACTCCACTGAACCATTGTATGAGTCACAAACAGGATCATAAAAGATTCTACTTAGTTCAGAACCTTTCTTCGCTTATCTGTTTGAAAATCAGACTTACCACATCGTAACCATAAAATGGGTCTCATTTCCATATTGTTATGTCGTATAAATTAAACATTTTAAAGTGGTTTGTAGAAAAAAATCAAAGCCCTGACATTACATAAAGGTAAACATGGTGCAACATAAAGAGATGATTCATCTTACATCACTTTTCAAAGGATATTTGATGAGGGATCATTAATCGGTTGTAGAAAACTTAAAAAGTTTATCCTTTTAAGTACGCTCAACAACAAAAAACTTTTAGCACCCCGACTACAGAAAACGGAATACCCCGACGCATCTTGGTGCATAATATATTATTCTTGTCTTGCATCAAGAATGTAGATAACTATTTTAGATTTGATACAATCTAAAAACGAATTTAGACAACGTAATCATACTCTTTATTTCTTTAATAGAGCCGTGACGAGTAAAACGATATTTTTCTTCTATCTCGGACTAAATGCTACTAATGTTAGTTGATAACCGTACGTACACTTCATATTTATATATAGGTAAACGTTGATTTTAATTCCCTCTGCCTGTTGCTTACCTACCTATTCCCTAGCTTACTCCAACTGTAACAGAATATCACATAATCAGCTATAATTAAAATAAATTAGTCTATTACCTGCGTGTATTGACACGAGCATCATAACACCAGAGATAGAATTACTACTATTATCGTCTTCTGCCACATTTACTCATTAGTAGAGCGTGAAAAATTTCCTAGACATTTTCAGAAAAGTCATTTTTTAATCGGCTGTTTTATTGCAATTATTATTTACAGCGTGAAGAAATATATGAGATTTATTTTAGATACAAGTAAACAAGTTTTGGGCTTCTGGTGGACAAGAATACCAAGTTATATTTTTATGGAACACAAATGCTTGCTTTTGTTTATGACTGCCTTTATCTGTAGGACGGTGTAGCCGATTGTATACCTACTTCAGTTTATTATTGAAGATACTTCATAATCATGTTTTGCAGTTTTATTATTGCATCATTAATAAAAGTTTTTATTACTTTGCACAAAAAAAAAAAAAAAAATTATCGCTATCTACATACATTAAAAAAAATATATATTTTAGATTCCATAATTTTAAAAAGTATTTTCTATTGTAACCTTCTTTCATCAGGCCTTATTGGAAAAGCAAAAGAACAATTATTTGGGTCTGATATCAAACTTCCAAAGAATATTACTAACAAAATACTCCAAAATATATTCAACATATTTAAAAAATATATATTGTAACGACGTTTTTACTTTTTTTAATTTTTTAATCTACATAATATAAGCTTTAATTTAATTTTATAGTTTCTTCGATTCAACTTAATGTTTCTTGAATTTTCGTAAGGAAACTGTTTTTTTTTTTAAATACGTGACTATTTATTTACAATATTGTTTAAAAGTTCTTCCATCACTTTTACCGAAGTTTAATTTGATTTTCATTTTTTATTGACATTACTTGGTGGAATTCCATGATTAAATTATTTGTATAAAACTTATTAAAGTTAAATAAAAATAATTGGTACACTTCCACTTTTATTTATTTTGACCAGTTACCTGTAACGTTATTGAAATAAACGCATATTAAAGTTATTGAAATAAATGCATTTAAAAAAGTACTACGTCCACACAAATGCAAGAAACTCGTAAGCCAACTTTTTTCATATTTTATCTTCCGTTGATAAGGAACACTTGCTTTTTTACTTAATTATATTATTATTGCACTTAAAATACATAGATAATGGATATTATCTTCATTTTATAGCAAATGCTGTAAATACCGCTAGTTTTTCCATGTCGAAAACACGCATTTTTCGGTTTTTATTACCATTTACTACTCATTTCATACCTGTTACCTGCGTGGAGTATGTACAAAGATTCCACAAACTGTCTCCAAGCTATTTGATTGTGTGTCAGATCTTGTAGGCACCCGTACATCTTACCAAGTCAAGTACACGTCCTATATTATTTCTATTTACTTACCCTATATATAACATTTTGAGCGTGTTCAAATACGGGAGACCTACTCCCGTCTTAGGATAAAAACCAGATTTGTGTACTATTTTAACACGCCCAAAATGTTGTATAAAATCCCTGGTCTAAATATAAGTAAAATAAATTGCAGTCATCTGCAGGCGATTACTAGTACTTAATTTAACTCGTTCAGAGTCTTAATTACAAAAATAAAGTCATTTGCTAATAAATACTTAACTTCAATATCAATGCATAGATGTAGCTTTCAACTCGCTAGTGGATGATTCTCGATTCGTAACATATTTACAAAATCAAAAATGTTACCTGGTGTGGATATTCGCTAATAAGCGGAATGGGGAATGTTGTAGTACATAAAGTAGCCACTCAGCCCAGCCAATGACAGGTCACAAGTCCTGCAAACACTCGAATATCCATATTCCTGAATTTGAAAAAAATCTACCTCATCTCTGTAGGGATATAAAATGAAATATATACCTTATATAAATATATATATTTTTTATGTTGTTTTGTCTGTTTATTGATGAATACTAATTTTATTGTATTTTTTCAGGTATGATCAAGTATTTTTTCATCTCCTAATTATTTAAAAAGTAAGTGTATTTTTTTTGTATTTAAAAACAAATATATTACATCGAAATAATTTTGATACATTCGATATTAAAATTAAATCAATAATTGTATACGATGTTATAAAAAACTATGGATTTTATCTCCACCACGATGTCGCGGGTTCGATTCCCGAGGGGGTCAATATGAAATATTTATTTAAATGTGGTTTATAACATAAAATATTTTAAATGTGAGGTGTTGTACCAATGCAGTGCCGTTGCGGACAAGGAAAAATAGAAGTGTAAAAAATGATGAATTTTCAAAAGTCATTATCCTAAAGACATAACGTGGTTACCTATCAGTAACATATCTCCATTGTGTTAACCATAACCACAAAAAAAATCTGTAAAAATGACACAATGGACAAAAAATCATTTTTCAAGATCATTGCAAGTTAGCGAATCGCGACAAAATACTTTTTGCTTTCTACCTATCAACAAGAGCTGTTTTTTTTTACTGTAACCCAGTTAGTATTTTTGTCTCATTTAAATCTCATATAAAAATACTGGCGCGTGACAACCTGTAAAATAATTTCGTAGCGGATGCGTGGGCAAAAATGCAGAAGTCACAGCTGATGGTCCTGATTGTATGATGATGATGATGATGATGTTTGTATGTCTATATATATATATATTAGGGTGTCCCTTATTTTTCAACTTGATTATTCTTTAATGCATAGGGCCCACTTTCTTTGGTTTTGCTATATAGCACTTGTTCAGAAAATTTCAGTTCATTTGGAGTACAAGTAACCCGTGCCGAATTTCATCGGAACATGTTCATACAACATGAAGGGAATTTCTCTAATTTTGAAAAACTTTGAGGCCTCGTCGGCACGAGTTAAAATCACTGTACACATATGAAATTTCGTATCTGAATAGGCCATAGTAATTGCAAAAAGATAGAGGGTATGCGTTTTCAAAATCGAAAAAAAAAAATTTTTTGGTCATATAAGGAACACCCTAAATACACATGGAGGAAATCTGAGGAAATGCCTCTTTTTTCTGAATTAATTTTTCAAGTAAAGGGATGTTTCTTCACAGCTTATTTACTATTTATTCCAAATGATTGAATCGTAATCTTATAATATATATTTCAGTTAGGACGTGATCGGATCCAAATATGCGTATCTCTGCGGAGAAAGGCGGTATTCACCATTTTGATTTGAATCACGTAATCGTGGAATCACACGCCATCAATTGTTCCAGACAAAGAACGATTTTTTGCAAAATCCCAAATATTCAAAATGCTAAATAAACAGGGCTCCAATTCCCGAATTCGTAGGGGAAAAAAAAAATCCATTATGTACAAAACAACGTATTATAATATTTAGCTCAAAGTTCTGCTACATAATGATTCGTAGGTACTACACTATCGTTCTTTCAATAATTAATATTTTAAATAAAAAAATTCTTTCGAAATAATTTCGTTTTGAATTTTTGATTACTCGCGTATGTAAATCGATATTAAGCTGAAACCGCCTTAATAACACCATCCTCATCATACCATATCCGCTCCCGATGTAGACCATATGGATTCCACAGACTGCCTCCAAGCCAAGCTAAAGTTTAAACTAAAATTGTATAGTTTTCAATTGGGTATTTTAGGCTGATATCCAAGGCTTGGAATAAATTAATTTTATATTTGTCAGATGGATTTATATAAAAATTTCAGCCTATGGCGAATTTGAAATTATCGGATTCTAAAAATTGAAAGAAAAAAAAAATTGCCAAAAAAATCCGCAGTGTATATCTATGTTAGTATCTGAAAAAATTATGATTGTTTTCTCTGCAAGTTTAAAAATACATTTCTTTTTTTTTGTTGTGTGTTTATAAACAAATAGAAATGTCTCCCATGCGCATTAATATATTTAGTTCACACCTGAACTGCGGGACGTGGACCTGACTTAAGATGATGTTCTACTATTTTCAGTGAATCTTCATCATTGAAAGCAAAATGATTATAATAATAGTTTTATCGCTAAATTAATTCCAAACCCATTACGCCTAAAATGATTTGAGAAAAATTAACCAACGATGAGATTAATTTTTTAAGTACTGATACCAATACAACTTCAATCTACTGAGCGTATACGTATCAGCGTTAGTCCATTACATATTATGATTTTTTTTTTACATGCTATATGTCTTGTATCAAAACGCACTTTACAATCGTGTTTTCAGTTTATTCAACGTAAGCCAAAAGTGATTGAATACCAACATGGAATAATATATTATATTATCACATTATGTAATAAACTAGGTAATACAAATAGATTTCCACTGCCCAATGTTAAAAAGTCACGCATGCTGTATGTTTTTGCCCCAATTATTGCATAGATAAATAATTGTTTTGACCTTGTGATGTGACTGCTACATTAATAATATTATTATTACAACTACCAGAGTAGCGACTGCAGGTGAGAATCTACAAAGTAACCTTACATGGTATATAAAAGTATAAACCAAATTTCTGTATGAAAACTTAAATTTCGCAGCAGTGCTTCGTTGAAATCCGGCAAACGTTTATTCGGAGATTTTGAATTATATTTAGTCATTTGATTCTTTAAAGCAATTATTTTTGGATACTTCAATTTCCAAGTCGATTTCTGCCTTAAAATCGATAGTGGCAAGTGACAAATAAGAACTTGTCGAAAGAAGCAAAATTGACAGTACACAACGTTCTGGTGGTACCAAACCCTTATGTATGGTAGTGAAGCGTGGTGTTGGAAAAAGAAGGATGAAAGTAGACTAAATGCTGTTGAAATGCGATCCCTCAGGCGAATGTGTGGTAAGACTATGTATGATAGGTGTACAAATGTCGAAATTAGAGCAGAGTGCAAGGCTGAGATTATCGACAAAATTAAGAAAGGACTTTTACGATGGTTTGGTCGTGTGGAGCGAATGAGTGATGAAAGAACGGCTAAAAGAAGTTTAAATGCAAGTGTGCCTGGATGTAGAAGCCGAGGAAGGCCGAAAAAGACATGGCATGATCAAGTACGACAAGTACGACAAGTACATGTGAAAAGTGATAATCGGCGTATGTGCATGAGAAGATGTATGAATGTAGAGAAAGCATAGGAAGTATGTCAGGACAAGTGGTATGGCGTTCTATCCTCTCTGCCTACCCCTACGGGGAAATGGCGTGATGGTTAGTTAGTTAGTTAGTTAAGTCTTTTATCTGTTGAATATTATTTGCGTTAGTATGAAGGCTGTCTGAAAGTCGCATCACACCTGTTCTCCTTGTGGCTGCTTGTCGTGCCTCCTAACTAGAGCCCGAAATCGTAGAATTTTAGTTCTGAGAAAAGGTGTCTCAGAAAAATTCTAGTTGGTTTGATTTTGTTGGTTTGAGAGAGCTACACGGACGCAGCAGGTTGCATAGTCGCTTCATCTCCCGAGAGCCTTTTTAGCAATGTTTAAAGCGTTTCTACGGGTGCCATCAACCATGAAGGCGGATGCTATGTCTATTGAATACATAAGAAAAAGAGCAAAACAAAGTATTTTGGAAATACTCAATTTTCTTTTCGTTTTGTAAAAATCGTGGTATAATTCAAATTTTCAGGGTTACACAAACCTCCGTGAAAAACTAGTTTTAAGATGTCTGGGCATATCGGATATAAAATATCAACATATAGGTTGATACATTTTAGAAAAATATTTTTTTTTATTTTTTTATTTATACATAAATAACATTACATGGGAAAAAGAAAATAAGGAATTCTTTTTCTTTTTCAATAAATGCTCCCTAGGAGTTTTAACAATAAACTCATTTAGGGACAAATAAAAAAACACATATTCATTTTATTATAATACGCACTGACATCACTTAGATCACAAAATAAACACAAATATATACAAAAAACAGAACCAATCCAATGAAAACATAAAACCTAAAGAAACAATAAAGTGAATTATTACAGTAACAGCAAAACCATATATTATATGGACGCAAGTAGAAAAAGGTATCATTCAAAATACTTATTAAAATAATATTTTTTTCAAATCAGAGGTCCTGTTTCGATAGTTATATACAGGGATCTTAAACATGTCAGGTAACAAATTAAATTCGGAAAATGCTATGTATTTTAGGGATCTTGTACCGAATTTGGTTGTATTTGCTGATTCTAAATGTATTTTGTTGCGTGAACGGGTGTTGTGCTGATGAACGTCTCTATTAAAAGTGGTCTCGATGTTTGTGTGCATTGAATAAAGTATGTAATATTGAATTAGTAATTTCGTATGTATGTATTAACCTTGTATCGACAATTTTCTAAGGATTTTCGTCTACACAAGGTCATTAAATGCTTGTATCAACCTCGTACCTACCTATATCTACATGTATTAGTGATCCCTGCCCTGGCGTATTTATTCCATTGCATGAGTCGGTGTTTCATTTTTACTTGTTCAAAATTCGATATTGCTTACGTATAGAATTGAATTTCAAGAGCTTCGCTTCGCTACGAAAAATGAGAAATGTTCCGAGAAAATGTTATTTGTGTTCCTCTAGAATGTAAAGTGCTTTTTGAATAACTATGGCGCGAAGAACTGAATACACTAAGGCCCGATATTGAAAAATCATACATAGAAATAACAAATCCGTACAAGCTCATTAAAAAATCTGCACAAAATGTTCTACCGTTGCGGTAGGAACTTGTCAACAATCACAATAAAAAGTGAATCTAGCAATAAGTTTCAGGAATTGGAACTATTTTTTTTAATGAAAATTCTACTTTCCCAACTTTTTTGCAATATTGCAACACAAAGACGATAGACGGTGTCCATGGACATCAATTTGGTTTAACCCGCGGTGAACCATTTTTTTTGTCTTGTCTATAATATAATATTAGTCTATGAAACCCTATTATTTCATCGACAGTACAAGTTTTTAGTCAAAAGTAATAGTTAACATTTTTAAAAATAATCATTGTCCTTTTCTCCATACAAAATACAAGATGCATTCTTTTTCAATATCGATATTAATTTTTATCAAAAATGTATTTAGGTATACAGTTTCAGTTTCAGTTTCAATGCCACAAAAATGCGTTTATTTTCAATAAAAAAAAATTAATACAAAAAATAAAAAAGATTCCACTAACCATGTGGTTATCAGTGGATTTCTTTAGTTAGTCTTGGCATATAGAATCATCGTAAATAAAAATAAAACAATGAGAAACAAGATTTGATTTTTAGCTGTGAAACTTATACAATATAAAGAAATAACAATACATACATACATAGGTACATAGGCAATGAGAAGTGAATATTCAAAAGTATCACCTATTTACTATTTGATTTAAATAGATGCTCTTTGGTGGCCCTTTTTAACAATGCTATCTTACCAATGCTGATTATTTCCCTAGGTAGAGAATTGAAGATTTGGGGATCGCAACTGGTAATGATCTTTCGCCATAGTAATTATTGAATTTAAATGATTAATTTCGCGTTTCTAACTTGCCGTGAATTATAAACGTTTTGGACTCTGAGCTTATAATCATCTCGGAAAAAAATACTCAAGAATAAATCGATATTTTAAACAGTTCATTTACTGGTAGAACATTAGTCATTTTGAATAATAAATTCTCATTTCCTTTACAATTTTCACGATCTCTTTTGTCGACCATTAATTTAAGCATTCTAACTTGGAGAGATTCAATGTGTTGTAGATGAGACTTAAAGGAGTTTCCCCAAATCAGAATGCCATATAGAATAATAGCCTCCGCCAGAGATACGTAGATGAGCCTCAGTATATTTTTAGGGAAGAAATTTCTCATACAGTAAAGTCTTTCTAAGATTAGTCTTAGTTTTTTACAAAAATAGCATAGATATGGGGTTGCCAATTAAAAATTTTGATCTATTAAAACTCCTAGATACTTCACTGTAGGAACAATCTCCACCCTATTTGCAATTACATGTATGATTATAATAATTTTGAATGTAGACACTCAGTTTTTTCGTGTGATTTTATAAAGATTTCATTTATTTTTCTCATGTGTGGAGAGGCAATATGAACGATTTTTGTTTTTGTTGCTATTAATGGAAAGTTTTGTTATCATGCGACCATTTTAAGAACATTTAATGTAATCTCTTTGCATAATTTCCTGCATTCTGTCCACATCCTTACCATACACAACCACCTTAATACAATTAACTTAACTAAAATTAGGGCCCTTTTCCTTTTTGTCTACTGTCATAAAGTTTTTATTAAATAAGTTTATTACATTACGTAAACTTTATTGATTTGCGGTAATTTCGAACTTTATTTTTAGCGAGCCTTATGAGGTGAAATTCTGTTATTTTTTTGCTATTCGGAATTTTGTAATAATTTGTCATTACAGTCTACAAAATGACCGAAAACAATGAAATTGTGGTTTAAAAATACCACAAAAAAGTTAAGGTTTAAAATTACATTCGATTCATTTCCAAAAATAAGCCTTGGCATCTAAACACATACTAGGGCCAGTTTTATAAACTTCAATTACTAAGACAACACACATTTTGTACCAAATATTATCAGATTAGTATATTAAATGTTACGAACGCAATATTAAGTGTTTATAATGAAATGGAGTAATGGTTCATAGGGCACTGCTAGAGTGTCTCGGTATTTTATTACATTATTTTTCTTAGGATAGGGACCCTTCACTGGTGCTCTAAGCGCAGTGCTACAAACACTATAAAATCTAAAAAAGTTTTTGAAAAAAGTATCTGTCATTGGTTTGTTCTCGATAATAATAATTGATAGTGACCGACCAATTGCAGCGCGCGATTATCCACTTTTTTCATCGTTACCAAATCGGGTAGTGGCTCGATTACCACTGGCTACTGGCACACTTCGGGAACTGCTGTCATCCTTGGGGATCGTCAACCTTTTACATGGAATACAATAAATTCGTACTATTTTCTTTGTTTAATTAAACGTGATTTTCACATAAAACTGCTGGGTATAGTGATACCTAGAACTGGCACTAAAGCGTAAGACTGATCGTCTTGCCTCAATGTTATAAATTATCAAGATACACTGTTTTTTGTCTACCAATGCGGTACTTTATGCAGTATTAGATGTTAATAGATAAGGAAATGTAGTAGTAGTTTTCCTCTTAAAACTGCTCTTTTTTATCCACTGCTGGGCTTATGGGCATATGCAATAAGGTAACACCTTTTACTGAAGTATTTCCGTTTTGATAAAATTGATTTTTTTAATGAAGAAAAAAAAACTTCTGCTCGCAAAATGCAGAACTATTCGCTGTGATATTATAATACCTTGTGCTCGCATTATAGTAAACATTTATAGTGGAAAAGTTACTAAGCCACATAACAATGTGCAAAGAAAAATGATACAAAGCGACATGATAATATTATGTCACTTGGTATCATTTTACTTGGCGCAATTATGTCGCTTAGGAACTTTTTTCCTTTCCACCTTCGATTTAGTTTTCTGCGAATTTTGTGAATTTCACTTCATGTATGTTGCAACATCAGAAACTAGAGAGATAGTTGGATGCAAAAGTATTGGTTGGAAGATATTGTTTAAAAGCAATAAGCCCGCCCTTGTACACTTGCTATGTAATTGTACATGAAGTTTTAATTAAATTAATTAATAAAAGGGTTTAAAAAAAACGTTTCTTGTGCATGACCAGGACCCTGCTAGATAAAAATTAATCACAAGGACTTACATTTTTACAAGTATTTTCTAAATTACCTGGACCAATAAGGGGTTCTAACAGTTATAATTTGCAACAATACTTTTTACTTTCTACAACATTTATTATCTTATTATTAGAAAGGATCGTAAAAGGATACATCTAATAGTATTCCGAGTCAATGGATGTTAAATAATAAATCTTAATAATAACCTTAAATAATAGAATCAAGTGTTACGAGTACATGGGTATAAATAATATATTTTATGGAATGAGTTATAGGTTCAACACGTTTAAAAACACCTTTGCCAAATAAGGCATTGTTAAAATTTACAACCGTACAACTATATATATATGTTTTTATTCTTTTAGCCAATGCCCAATAGCTTCAATGGAAATATTGCAAATTGGTGCCCATGGCTTTTTGTGACATGATATTTACAAAAACAGTGCTTAAAAAAGTTGGGAAAGTATATCTAGTAAATTTTCATATGAAACAAAATTCAATTCCATTAAAATAATTGCTACATTCACTTTTAAAGGCAAGGTAAAATTGGTATTTTTGACATGTTCGCAACGGTAGAATATTTTGTATCGGATTTTTTAACGAGCTTGTACGGAATTGTCACTTCTATGTATGATTATTCAATGTTAATAAAGCGCTTATTAACGTTACCAAAATGAACGATTTTTACTAGAATTGCTTACTTGTTTAAAAAATTTTAAGGGAATAAGAGAGGTTCTTATATCAGGGACGGTTGCTTAACTGGTCAACAAGTTACCTATAATTTTTTAATCTTTTTTTGTGATATAAAGTTCAAGTGAAACCATTTACCGTTTACGACCCCTTTTTGTAATATTTCCACTTTCTTTGTAGATCATCTCGGGATAGAGTTATTTGTTCAATCGGAGTTATTTTATAAGTTATGTACTAACATTAATAATAATTATTAGCACCATTTATTTAATCAGGTATTTACTCCACAATGCTAATAAGACACTTATAAGAATTAATTAATATAAAGATTCATCTTCTACGTACATAAGTTGGCAATTAACACGTTTATGTTACATACATATGCATGGAAAATTGCATCAATTTTGTACATGTGCGGTAATATTTTTTATTATGATGTTTGTTAAACTTATTAACGTCAGCGGTTTACGTCAGAACTACAGATGGTTATGTTTTTATTGACCACTCCAGGGACTCAATAGACAGTCATTAATGATTCCAGTCTTGGTCAAGGCCAAGAGCCAAGACTCAAATCGAACCCGGAACCTCCGCTGCATGAGTTCAGCGTCTTAGCCATTATTTCCTACGCCATGCGCCACGGGATCGCCAGATTCTATCGATTTGGATTAAAAACTGAGATTTGACACATTTTTTTAATAGTACAAATTTTACACACCTATACGTACGTGATCAAATATGTGAGTGTCGTCATCGATACACATTCACACGTGATTCGCCGCCGAAGAGTCTGACCGGTCCGATGCATTAAATCCCAACACTACAATAAAAACAGCAAAATGACGAACCTGCATAAAAAATGTAAACAAATTAAGATCGCGACTCAAGATGTGACGAATCATTTTTTACCAATTGCCTCGCTGCTTGATCAATCAATTTGCATTTTTCCGCTCATCTCAGACATGGTCGTCCTACTTCTCACGCCCCTCCTTTCCCTAAAACCTGGTCTACAAGTACTACCCAGACGCTAATAAAATCAGAGCAAGGTGTAAAAAAGTGGTTTTCGTCGTGAGTCACCATTGCAATTAGTGTAGGCATGTGTAAGGCATTTCGCGGAACCGGCGACCGGTCGTCGGGATGGTTGTCACGGAGTGAACGAGGCCTAGCCCGCCTTTAAGCCTACATTCAGATGTGAGTCTTGTAACTTGTGCCAGATTTACATTGATATGGTCAGGAAGACGGAAGACACTTGAAGTGACCACGACAAAACGACATAAGAGGAAGAAATACCAATAAGTGAAAGAAATAACAACCCACTCAAAATTTTTACGCTCTAGGATCCTATGCTGGACTGAAACTCGCATTTGACACTTCGGAATGGCGAGTTAAAATTTTTCAAAAGATACCCTCCTGAAGGCGAAAATAATTTTTCTTGAATTAATCTATGGAATTTCCAAAGATGTATATACTGTCAGCGCTGTCCCTGTGAATTCTATTGTTAACCTTCGTAGTATTGCAGCAATAATAACTTTTTCTTGACATATTGTTCCAACATTCGTTGCGATCCGCTCTCTTAAAAGTCGTATTATTAACTTGGAAAATCATTTTGAGGAAGCATTTGGCCGACTGTTCTCTTAGGTCTTGGGCACTCATCACAACCCACTGTTTTGTTGATTCAATATGCGCGCTAGCAGCCCAACCGACTAAACTATCGCCCGATAGAAATAGTCTTAGTATGCGGGGGTACGAACACCCCCGTATTGGGAGGAAAAGCGTTTCAACTATGATAAATGTCTGTATTACGTAGTCGCAAATTATCACGCAGACTGATTTCACTTATTAGTGCAATCAAGGTGACTAATTTATAATCATATACAAGCAAGAGTGATCCATTACTTTTCTCCTTTTTTCTAAACTGCCCCGGTGCGAAGAAATGTAATTTTTACAATTAAGTAATATGTTTATATTTTTAATTATAAAGAACTGCCCACACCACAACAACTAGTTTCCTGCTTTCTGGCGCAGTTATTTCCAAATAGCAGCCTCCAAATCGAAATATTTGAGTATATAGTAAGATCGCCGATACATGCGTTGAAATTTTTTTAAATGCCAAGAAAGAGTATCGTTCGCTTTTATTGTATAAAAGTGATCTGTTCATTATACATATTTTATGGTTAGTGCCTTTTGGAATGAATAAAACGTTTAACAAGAGTTTACATGAAAACATTTTTAATATTCAAATCGGGGCTCCACTGGAACTCCTCATTCATTAATTAATTCATATCAATCAAACTCAAACCTTATATAGGAGACAATAGAGTTGTAAACATAAAATACGCGCATCGCCTGAATATTCAATATTTTTATTAATTCATATGAAAAACTATTGATTGAACTTGGTGCCAGTGCATATTGGTCATCATCATTCTATATCCGCTACGTATGTGGAGCATATGGATTCTACAAACTGCATCCAAGCTAAGCGATCGGCCGCCAGTTCCCGTGCATCCTCGCAAGTCAAGTCCACGTCCCTCAACTCTGCCTTACGTCACGCAGTTTACACTGCTGACAGATTGGTGACTTATAATATCGTAGAATTTGAGTTCACGTACCCACCACGATGATGCCTCTGAAATCTGTTTAACTTTTCTAAGATTCTATAAGAAAATATTAAATAATCGCATAAAATGATGACGATAATTACTAAAATCGTTTAAATTATTAATTAAAATTTAATATAGAGATGTCCACACGATAACGATCTAGATATCTAGAATATAGCCTTACTCACCTAACTGGTTTCCTGCAAAAAGTCACTATTACCAGCGACAAATCTGCCTAACCGTATTATGTCAAACAACGTTTTTTTGTTTGTTATTTAGCCAATAAAGCTTGAAACATTACATTACAATGCGCGTTATTTAAGAGTGTTTCCTAGCATCGAAATCAAAACATACATACCATTCCATGCATCTACTTGGTTGAATGTAAATACACGAAGTACATAAAGAAAAGTGAATAATTCGTATTAATTTATCACGTTACTTTTCTTCACGTTAACTGATGATTCCTTTTGGCAAGCACTGTTGTTCCCTATTTTTTTTAAATCGTGCATTGATAAATGTATTTTTTTCCGGCCATCAATTTAAAAAAATATATGGTATGGGACTTGGTTCAAACGAATCCAACATTTTTAATGTGTACAAATACTTGTAGACAAATTACTGGATTATACCCATGCTGGGCTAATATCAGACATTATTGATATCCCAACAGAGACAGAGAAACTCTGGAAACGAATGTGAATTATCTAGGCGTTTACAGGGCTTATGACCTGTCATTGGCTGGGTTAAGTGGCCACTTGATGTATTACAACATTCCCCATCCCGCCCATCATCTGATAACCATATATGACAAATTTTTAAACTTGTATATATTGAACTCGCGTTCGGAATATCACATTACAATGAATTTCACACTGGTGACATCTGTTGAGAAGATTGTTAAGCATCTTTGGCAATCAATCTTTATTGGTGTAGGTAAGGCTCATTGCACCTAATTACTTACTAGAAGACGCCTGTAAATGTCTCTCCAATTTTTATTTGCTTCATATTTTAACCTGTAAATCATTTTAACAACATTTTGAATGTGTACAAATACTTGTAGACAAATTACTGGATTATACCCATGCTGGCCTAATATCAGATATTATAGATAACCCAACAGAGACAGGGAAAGTTGTAATACATTAAGTGGCCACTTAACCCAGCCAATGACAGGTCATAAGCCCTGTAAACGCCTAGATAATCCACATTCGTTTCCAGAGTTTCTCTGTCTCTGTTGGTATATCAATAATATCTGAATTGTACATAATTTGTGGTTATTCGATAATATTTGTAATGACAAACATCTTTATTTATCAATGGAGTAATTTAAAACTGAATTCAGAATTGTGATGGTCTAAGAAATCTTTTAGTTTATTTTAATTGCGTACACTTTTAATTTTAATTTTATGTTAAACTTCACCTGAATATCCACAATGGCGGTCAGGGCGTTGCTCAAAATGGAAAACAAACATGTTTTAACATGCAAAATGGCTTGTCACAACAATAATTGAATATGTTATTAGAAAGGAGCCTTTAGATTGAGGCCGACTATTGTGCAATGGAGGAAGTATTGGGAGTACACGAGCGACATTTTGGCAAGACGTGTGTGTTTTTTATCACCAGAAGACTTATGCCGCAAACATGTGCGATTTTATCTACTACTACTACTATTACTACTTTCCTTTATCCACACCTAGTGGTGTGTAGGGCACGGCATCAAAACGACACTTTACATGAGTATAACACTCATGTAAAGTGGTGTTAACACCAGAGTATAACACCAGAATTAAAAATAATTTAAAGACAATCAATAGATCTAAGACATGTACTCAGAACAACATAATGTACAAAGGATTCAAAAGGTATAATGAACTACCGGAGACTGTCAAAGAAATGAACGGATTAAATGAATTCAGAAGCAACCTTTGTAAAATACTAATGTAATAATAAATATTTAGATTTAAAAACATATCAAAAAATGAAATGAAATATATTAGCTGTAAGATTATTTTTTTTTTAAATGTACAAAAAAACAAACATTTTAATCATTTTTTATTACATGAAGGCAAGATGATCAAGCAAGATTTTATCACCTATCTGAAATTTGTTTTTGACATCTCAAGCTCTGGATACGAATATGGATTATCTAGGCGTTTACGGGGCTTATGACCTGTCATCGGCTAGGTTAAGTGGCCTCTTAATGTTTTACAACATTTCTCATTCCGCCTAGTATCTGTCGTCGGATAGCAATATCATGGTCCTGTTGGTCACAGGTATGGTTTTCAGATGCTAAGCATAATGGGGAATGTTGTAATTCGTCATGTGGCCACTTACCCAAACGCCAAAGCCCTGTAAACGCCTACATAATCTACAGGGAAATTCGAAATACCAATAACACTAACTAACGCGAGCTGATATTATTTTTCCAATGATTTGAAGTCGAATGACTCCAGCGTAAGCCCCATAACTTTTTTGTACTAAATGTCTATTAGAACGTGATTTGAGACTGGTTGATCTTGAATGAATTGGTTTGCGAGGGAGTTATGTTAGTATGCTCTACAGGTTTTGTTGATAAAAAAAACACTTTTTGTCAGAATAAAATAAATATTAACATCTGATCAAAATAAGAATATATACAATTTGACATCTCAACAGAGACGAGAAGTTTGGAGGGAAATATGGATATCTAGGCGTTTACGTCATTGGCTGGGTTAAGTGGCCACTTGCTGTATTACAACCAGGTCATAAGCCCTGTAAACGCCTTGATATCCATATTCTCTTCCAAACTTCTCGTCTCTGTTGAGATGTCAAATTGTAATTATTAGCCCGTAATGGGTGAAATCCAGTTTTTGTCTACAAGTGTTTAGACACACTCAAAATGTTGTTTATAAGAATATATAATTTGGACAGGCGCTGAAGCGTAAGACTAATAATATTTCCTTTATATAACTAATTATATAAATATTGTCCAGGATAAGGTAAAGTAGAAAAACAGAAATAAACCATTGTTCACGTCAACCAATAGATATAAAATATTTTTTATAAGCCAGTGTTGTTGCCAAACAACGCTTAATAACTTCTTAAGTATATGGAGAAAAAAAAATAGTTTTGTAGATCTTCTTCCAGATATTGCATCCTTTTCACCCCTTACCTTCTCCGTTGCCTAAACCACCACTGTAATATATTGCGGTTACTAGTTACTACCCTTGGTAAGTCATTATGGCCAGATAATTACATGTTTCCCTCTATCTTCCACATACACAGCCTTCTCATGGGGAGACAGAAAAGGATAAAGGATCGTCTAAGTATGGCGGAAGAAAATTTAATACAACCTGCCGAAGAAGTTCGAACTATTAGCCAGGATGATAACTAACCCGTTAAGAGGACACGTGGTCACGTGGCCCGTGGCCGTTCCTATACACAATCGTAGTCCCCAGATATCGACTAGAAATTTAACACTAGAGAAATTATTTTTTCACAATTTTTAGATATCGAAAATAAGGCTATTTGCGTCGTCTTATTTTTCAATAATTTATTTATCTCCGTTAAATAATTTAAATTTAATATTTCTGTCATGAATTGTAGCCTATCGTGCAGCCGCTACACCACGTGGTGATCTTACAGTATCAGTGCATTTTTGACACGATGTGCATTACAAGATGCATTTACATTAAACATTGTAACAGTAAGAACACAGTCAGTAATCGAACAGAGTTATCGAAGTTGATTTCCTTGAATACATCCGGCGAAGTGACGATCGACTATTAATGAAATGTTTCGACATTTCTACAGCGCCCATTATGGAATAGTGATTAATGTAAGAATTCAGTGTTTAGTGTTTAATAATTAATATCAAATAGCATACCGCAACCGTCATATTGATAAATATGCATACAAGAAAGTAATCAATATTTTGTTTTTAAATTTGTCCGAATCGTCTTTTTACGGTGTTGTGTTTTGAGTTTTGTGTGGCGCATTCTTCGTGGATAGTCTAAGCTACGTACGTACAGAAAATATACATTTTAAATCAATTTCTTTTAACACTAGAAAAAGTTTGTCAATGTTTGATGTACGGCCTAAAGGCAGGTACGCCAAGTGCAGTAAATCTTGATCATTCGTTACTTAATGACGCGATGATCAGTTACACGCTCCAGTTCCAGTCGTATAAAATATTTTCATCAGAAAAATCACATTTAAATGAATATTTCATATTGACCCCGTCGGGAATCGAACCCGCGACCTCATGCATAGTAGCCCAATGCGCTAACCACTACTCCACAAGGCAGACAAACTGCTAAATACGAGTAGGTACCTTACATACCTCACACGCTTTGCTAGATGTTACATATATTAACATATACTAATACTATACTGTTACATATTGATGTTTTCAACACAAATCTAGTGCATTTTAGGGAACAGTGTCTGGATGCCATCTCTGGCGGTAATAAATAGCTACCTACTGTGTAATCATTTGAAAATGTCCATGTAAAAAGCCCTATATGCGTAAAAACAATAAAATAAATAAATAAATATCATTTAAAATTCTGCGAACTAATTACGAATATCATTTCAGTCCATTTAGAACTACTCTTGTCATTATCTCCATTTGTTTTTAGAGTTTTAGAGGACCAGCTACGACAGGTGTAATGTGTGCTGACATAATAGTAATCCATCACCTGTTGTATGTCCGTCCCTCTCTCCCCCCTCGGCCCGAGAGTGACAGAGCATTGTTAGTAGGTTATCTGACGCTTCCCAGAACCCTCCTGTCACAGCTGTCATCCTTGCTTGTAAGCCTTGTCACAAAATAAAACATTACTATCTCCATTAGAGACTAAATATTTAAAAACTAAAAATATAAAAACAAGTGTGAGCTCACGAAATAAGCGCCATTTTATATGTACCGTACCATTCGCGTTCACGTAATATTGCTTATGTGGTATGCCGAGCTTAGTGAGCAGTTCCCTTAATGCATCACCATCATTCCATATATTAGGTCCTTACATATGAAATTGGCGTTTTGCCGTACCGGCAACTTTGATCTCAAATATCTTCTCTTTGGTTAGGAATTTTAATTTAATTCAATTCAATTCAAATTTATACAGCTATTTACTTAAGTATTTGTGTTTCGAAAATTATAATTCATTTGTTTTTTTCTTTGCGTCACTCAGTTTACAAAATGGAAAACTTGAAATATCGCGTTATTGACGAGTACGAGTTCCACCGTGGCACCAGTGCTGCAGAAACGGCTCGAAGGATTGATGATGTGTATGGCGACGATGCGGCAAAAGAAAACACAGTGCGTTTTTGGTTCCAACGTTTTCGTTCTGGAAATTTCGACTTGCAGAACAAGCCCCGTGGACGGCTGGAGACCAAAGTTGATAATGAAGAATTGAAGGCTAATGTGGAAGCGGATCCATCGCAAACCACGTCCCAGTTAGCTGCAGGCTGCAGTGTTAGTGATAAAACTGTTTTAATCCACTTGAAGCAAATTGGGAAAGTGAAAAAGCTTGAAAGGTGGGTACCACACGAATTGAGTGAAGCAAATCAACAATCAGCTAGACCACACACTGCACAACAGACGGCTACCAAATTAGAAGAGCTTCAATTGGAATGTCTAAGACATCCACCGTACTCTCCGGACCTTGCCCCAACAGATTACTATTTTTTTCGAAATTTGGATAACTTCTTGCAAGGGGAAAAAATTCTACTCCGATGGGGCAGTCCAAACCGACTTCAAAGATTTTATTGATTCCCGTCCCAATGGTTTTTTTAGTAAAGGGATCGATGAACTACCTATGAGATGGCAAAAGTGCATAGATAGCAATGGTACATACTTTGATTAAATAAATATATTATATTTTTAAAAAATCAACTTTATGTTCCTTCCATACAAAACGCCAATTTCATATGTAAGGACCTAATATAAGGAGCATATGGATTCCCAAACTGCCTCCAAGCCAAGCCGGTCAGCCGCCAGTTACCGCGCATCCTCCCAAGTCAGGTCCACGTCCCGCAGTTCTGAAGCATACTACCTACGGATTAAAAATAGCAGACTTCTGAGTTTTAAGAATAGGTGGGTAACATCAAGTTGATTTATTTTATTTTATTATTTTTACATTTAAGAATCATTTTTAAGAATCTTGCCTTCATGTAACAAATGATCAAGATTCACTGCACTTTGTGTACCAATGCAGCGTCCTATGCTCCATTGGGTGCGGATAAGGGAGAGTAGTAGCTGTAGTAGTAATTTAAGAAGTAGACTGAAAGAAATATTAGGGAAAACTGTATTAAAAATAATGCGCAATAATATTGGATTTATAACTTTAAAAAACTAAAAATCGATTGCACTTATAAAATAAAGTATTTTGAGAACTGTCTTACCGTACCTGGATATCGATTTTCTCCATTCAAACATTTAAAATGTCTATTTCTGGAAATTATTTTGGTCATCCCTATCGCTGACGTCATCTCAAGACAACCCTAAATTTCTTCCGGGTGACTTATTTCACTTGATGTTGTGCTTATAACATGACATGTATAGCGTGTCGAAAACGGTTCGCAATGGCAATGTGATCAAAATAATTTCATCTGAAAATTTGAACACTGACTTCGGTGTCATCATCACAAAGAGCTCGATTAAATTTTATTAATTAACTGCCGACGATACACTGATGAAGATGCACTGCACTTGGTGTACCGATAATAGTAATAAATAATAATAATCGGCTAACTAATATAGCGTCATTTTAAAAAAAAAATCACTCAGGGTCGCTTTACAATTAAAGATACTGTCTGACCTAAGCTCCTAGCTGTAGACTATATTATTTGTAACTTAAGCCGACTAGGGCAATTAAGTATTCTGTGAATTTGCGTGTGAGATCTTGATTTTTAGGTAAACAAAAGTTGTAAATATCGACCAGTAAAGCGTATTTGTATCTCTTTATTTTTTAAATAAGTTATTTCATTCTTTTATCAAAAATAACCAATGATAGCGTCCTGAGATCCCCGGTTCAAATCACCATTTCGCCACGACTTGATTCCTATTTTCAAGCACAAGCCGCTTCGGCTTCGTTTGCGAATTGAAATATGTGCAAATATCATAAGATTGCATAGATTATCTTAATTTAAAAAATATATTTTTTGTTGAAATCTAAAATTGTAAAAAAAAAAATCTTTTGTGCTACATTCCACGGAGAAAATCTAGGAATTCGACTGTTTGAAAAAACGGCCACAGTTACGTAACAGCATTTTCTTAATACCTAAACAAAAATGTTACCACTACTACTCTCCCTGCACGCAATGGTGCATAGGGCACTGCATTGGTAAAAAATAAACTGGCAAAGATCTGAGACGACAAAAAATCTTTAAAAAAATATATTTTTTTTACTTTTATTTATTTTATTAATAAAAAACATATATGTAATTTATTCCCAGGAGTTATAGGAACTCATTTTGGGACCGGTATTAAATACATTTTTAATTACATATTGCACAATTAAAACACGAATAAGAAAGACGATATAAAATTAACACATTCAATCTTAATCCTATACATCATTACTATCATTGAAAAACATATTTAAATACAAATCTTTAAGGGCTCTACTACGTATTGATTTATTTATTTTTACTTGATGGGGTAGTTTATTATTTAGGATCGAGAAATGTTCATTAGGGATTTTTTACCGAACTTTGTGGATCGAAATTTTGGAATGTGGAGGTTTTTGAGCCATGAAGCTCAGAGTTAAAATTGTATTTCAAACTTGTATGTGCTGAATGATTCAATATGGTAAGTATAGTATTTGTGATTTCATGTTATGGTATTACTTTGCATGGGAGTATTTCTGTCTGGCGATATATTTCTTTTACATGTGTGTCCCAGGGTATCCTTTATTCTTATTGGTATTCTTTCTTTGGGATTGATTATGATTCAATTACAACATCATTCGCAGTATTGCACAGTTTCACCTGCGCATTACATAAGACTCTTTATTACATCCGCGTTCCGTATCCGGTTGTGTTTAGTAAGAAGATTGTGTAGTTTGACCTCTGTCGGACATTGACGACACCTACCTGTCTGTGACAATGCCGCAAACATATTCTTGGTTCATTAAAAAATTGTGTTAACATAACTGTACTACTACCTCTCTCCCTTATCCGCACCCAATTGTGCATAGGGCACTGCATTGTATTGGTACATCAAGTGATCTTGATAATTTGTTACGTGAAGACAAGATGATCAGTTCTACGCTTCAGCGCCAGTCCAAGGAATCACATTAATATGAAAATCACATGTTAATAAACATGTAAAAATTAATATTTATGTTGGTCCCCTACAAGAATCAAACCCACAACTGTAGCCAAACGCGCTTCCACTATACCACGAGGCGGATTTATCAATCAACCATCTAAAATAGGTTTCTTTTAGCAAATTTATATCTACAACATATGCACGATATTATAATCTGAACATCCAAAAGTCAAACACAAATCTCGTACCTTCAATTTCTTATCAAATCTATTTCCGCAAAAACTTTTGATTTCATTACTTACTTCTCTTTAGAAAACCGACTGATAAACAAGTGCTTTTATGTCTACTATAA
>JAGVSP010001758.1:0-10000 GCA_022494985.1 Micrasema minimum
TAATCCCCGAACAAGATAACCGCACTTCGTCTCAAACTGTCGACGACATTCTGCTGTCACAACTTGACGGCAGCTACAACGAAGAATACGATAAACTGAATCGAATCGCTAACGAAGTCGCTGAGTCCGTACAGCACTTCTGCTCGGAAGATGTTAACGGACGGCCGATCTACAGCATCCAACAAATAACAGGAGGGGGTCTGGTGGCAATGCTGCCAGGCCAAGAACCTCAACACCTACAGTTGGTCACGTCTCCAGCTATTGTATCCAGCACCAAAACCGTAACAAAAAAGTACAAAAGATCGCAGAGTAAAACGCAGACTGTGGTGCCTTCCAACCCTCAAGCCGCAACGTCAACCTCAAACGGGATCCGGAAAGAAAGATCCTTACACTACTGTTCCATTTGCTCAAAAGGGTTTAAGGATAAGTATTCGGTAAATGTTCACATCAGAACGCACACAGGTGAGAAGCCGTTCGCTTGTTCCTTATGCGGGAAGAGTTTCAGGCAGAAGGCGCACCTCGCCAAGCATTACCAGACCCACATCGCGCAGAAGAACGCCGCGGCGGCAGGTGCAGTGAAGGCGGGGAAACAAAGATAGCCTTGTATCGACAGCACATCCAATTTGTTAACTAGTAAAAAACTAAGACCCGGCTGTTCGAGTATACGAAGATTGATCTGAAAGTAGTCTGAGTTGCCTAGTATTATAAATTAGGTGAGCGGAATCAGAAGGGCTGGATGGATTGTCTAATTGTGTTATGCCCGAGTGTCTAACAACCCGAAGAAAGGCTTTAGCTCTCTCCTCCGATAACGGAGTGCAAAAGGTAATGATTGTTTAATTATAGATATTTATTTACCGAACGGCCTTGTGCAGCTCTGGTTAATCACAATTGAATCGCGTGTCCTTTTTAAGCTTTCTCTGTTAATCGGTGAAAGCACGCGGCGAGCTTTTAACTAAATTACGTTTTCGAAGACAAGTTCGGCTTATCTAAGTATCTCTGTGATTTACTCTAAGGATAAGGTACGTTACCACAATACTCGTAACTGCCTTGTGATTAACCCGCTTAATCTTCTTGCCCCGTTAAAAAATCAAGGAAATAACAGCAGAAAATTGCTCGGCAAATTCGTAATTATTTTATTTAATCTGCTGGGTTAGAAATGCTGTAGAAAAGTCAGTAATTGTTGTTCTGGGTCTTGCCTTCTCTCTGCTCACTAATGAGGACACAAATCACCTAATATGACTTCAACAAATTTCCTGCCACAAACAATTGTATATAAATATAAATCATTACAGGTAAAGATCGCAGTTTGCGAATTATTTATTAGACATATTGTAAACGTCAGTTTTGGGAGTGGAGCGTTATACTTTTACAAATTCTTTATTGCCTTTTAACGGTCTTCGGTGCACCTACCTATCTTATATTGTCCGTTGTATTTTTATTGCTTGTCAATAATAAACGGGCGTTTACAGAGATGCTCTAGAGTCTAGAAACACGCCCAAAAAATAACAATACGCAATAAACTACTATAGATTATGTACCTACTCAAAATTTTATATAGGTACTCAATTTTCATTTTATTCAGTCATTTTATTATGTGTAAGTCATGAGTTGAATGTAAAAGAAAAAACAAATACACTTAGGTTTTCGAAAAAATTGATGACGATAACAAAAACCCGCCACCAACAATTGCCCAACTATAATAATAACGATTAATTCACTTTCAATAATCACAATAATTGTGAATAACAATTCTTCTGAATCAGAAGTCGTTCTGTGATGAATACGTCAACTTATCTATTTCAATAACAATTTAATGTGTTTATTTGAGTCCTGACTTGCGGTCATTACTGTACCATCGGAACTGTGATATCTTTAATAGTTATATGGCCATCATGTATGTATAACAAGCCCTAATAAAACTTAACAAGAATCTAAACGACCCAAATGGCGGTTGATATTTAAATCGGTTAAATGTCAATCTGAGACCCATAAATCCCAAATTCAATTTCTAATTTGCTGGACATCAAATCTATTGAGACTATTTTGTAACCTTTCTTCGTTTTTTTAAAATTGAATTGCTAATAAAACAATTAAGACGTAAAAATAAAATAAACAAAAGAAGAAATTTTCAGTAAATGACTTGTCAATAGCATAATATTACATTAAGCCGCCTTATTTTTGAGCGGGTGCCTATTATAAAAACATTTCTACTGGCAAATCTATCCTCACCATACATAATTATTATTGCTAGCATTTCCTCCGCATTTCTCCGCCATTTTGTGTTCGATTGTTCTTGTTTCGGCGGGAGATAATAATATTCTATTTACACAAACGCTTATAACCTCAAAATTGGAGCAGAGATCTTCGTGTTGATATCTTCCTCGGCCAACATTTATCAAAAATAATGGCGATCTTATCGTGACTCGGAAATTCGAGCGATTTCTTTTCGGAAGTGGACAATGCAAAAAAGAAATGACCACAAAGAAAACGTTTCTACTGATATTCTGATATTATCCGATTTGATATTTTGAGGTTACCTTTTATACTGCAAACCAGTCGTAATATCTTTGAATCTGCTTTGTGTACCCTAGGAATAATGTTGAATTCTCGAAGAAACAAATCTCGCCTCTCCCCTTGCCATTTTTTCCACAATATGGGTATAACACCAGAATAAAAAATAATTTAAAGACAATCAATAGATCCAAGACATGTACTCAGAACAGCATAATGTACAAAGGATCAAAAGGTATAATGAACTACCTGAGACTGTCAAAGAAATAAACGGATTAAATGAATTCAGAAGGAACCTTAGTAAAATACTAATGTAATACGGCAAAGTTTCTGAGCCATAAATTTGGATACCAAAATAATAACGTATTGCAGTTTTTCAAGAATAACTATAGCAGTTACCTTATTCAACCAGGAATCATTCGGTTTTTATTTGGAATGGTAACAAGAATAGAACCGCTTGCTGGAATATTCGTAAGAAATTTTATTTATTACCACTATATATACGAAATTAAGATATTTGAAATCAGTGTATACCTATCAAAACATAAAAAGCATCTTTGTGATCAGTTATAAATTTTTAGATGAAAACAAAAATGTATTATATTAGCTGTAAGAATTTTTTTATAGCTAAATAAAAATGTACAAACAAACAAACAAACAATAGGAAAAAAAACATGTCTTAGGAAAAATACTTTTGAAAAAAATTTAGGTACGTTAAATTAAAGTGAATATTAATCAAAAGACAATGAAAACCTTAATATTAATACTACTGCTTTCCTTTATCAGCACGCAATGGTGCATAGGGCACTGCATGCTGCTGACATGTACATAGTATAATAGATCACAATTGTTGACGTTTGTTCCCCTTTGTTAATGGACCTCCTGGTCTGTTTAGACAGTAAAATAAATGAAAATAAATTAAATAAAATATAGGATTTTGATTTGAGATCCTTTGATTTCCATTTAACTCGTTTTCTTACATTTCAAAAACTACTGTATACGAACCATTCCCATTTATACTCAGTTTACGTGAGAACTGCGGGATACGGACTCTATTTATAAATTTGCATTTAGCTTGGAGGCGGTTTGTGGTGTCCATGCGCTCGGAGCGGATATGAGCCTCAGAACGCTGTGAAGTTTATGAGTAGTTGGAGGGCCGATTAGGAGTTGAACCCGCAACCTTTGGATAAGCCGGTTTGCATAATCACCACCCATTTAACCACGAAGCCAATTACCAGTAATGATGGCTGTTTGATGTGTGAAAACTACTATCAACAATTATTTTGAGTTCGTGCATAGATTCACTATACAAGAGCATGGGTCTTGTAATTGAAAAGCGGCGTTATTTTAGAAATGGGGGGGGGCGACGAGGTCAGCCAAAAACATTAAAAAATTCACTCACAAACGATCAAGATGTATAAATGTATAAATGCAGTGCTCATTTGCACCATTTAGGTGCGGTATAAAGGAAAGCCGTTGTAAATATTTCACCTTGGACCACTTCATTTTAACGTTATACATATGCGATATTGGTCGGTGTTTTCAAGTTCTAAAATTTTAGTATTTTGCCGACGACATGAAGTTTCCTGTCCCATCAAAAGTGTAAACGACTGTCAAAAATTACAAGAAGACCTAGAATAGGTTGAGCAATTATTGTTTTTTTTAAACAAATTAACTGTTAACGTAAAAGAAATGCCAAAAAAATATCTTTTTTTCCGTAATCTGCTCACCAATAAAACTATGCTATAAAATAAATGACATCGTCATAAATCCGGCTTCGGAAGTCCGCGACTTGGGCGTCATTTTGGATATGACATTTAATATCCATATTGAAACTATAGTCGAAAAAGCTTATAAAACGTTAGGGTTTATTATACGATCCACCAAACAGTTTTATAAGCACGGATCCATTTAAGAAGGTATATTATTCTTTATGTGCGTAGCATCTTAGAGTTTAGTTCTCCAATATGGTCTCCACAATACGGCATTTCATAGAAATCGTATCGAACTACATTCAAAAGTTGTTTCTTAAGCAACTGAATTTTAGAAATCATGTTACCTTTCAAGCCATATCTGAGTCTGCTATGTTCACCAAAATCTCCAGTCTTGAAAGTAGACGCATATTCTTGACATGAGCTTTCTTTACAAGATATTACATGACATGATTGATTGCCCCCAAATTATTGAACAAATTGCAATACAGAGTACCTGTTCATATAACTCGCCACCTGAGCACTTTTTCATGTAACTCCCATTCTACTAAGAACTTACATGAAAAATAGCGTTCTTTGAGAATCTTGAGTACTCATAATGACGTTTTTGGCGATGTTGACATTTTAGTTGCTGTAGTTTTATAAAAACCTTTTTATCATCAATCTATTCGTACTCCTTGGAGCTTGCCGGACGGCTGCTTAGTCTGCAAATTGCTCCTAGTACCATCGTCCTTAAATTTAGTGTAGGATGTAAGGTCTGGAGGGCGTGCGGATTGTTTGGTTGTTTGCGGGTTCGATGAGGTTTAATGGATGATTTAGGTTGTTGTGATTGCAAGCGGATTTGTTGTAGTACTGGAAGCTGTATAATAATTTTACTATCACTTTTTGTTTTCTGTTTCGTCCATATGCTTATAAACATACTGCAATTTTTTGAAACTGTTCATTGGCTACTGTTTTTGTTATTCTTACATTATATATAAATTATTGAAAAAGCTGTATGTTCTCTCTAATAAATAAATAAATAAATTAAGGCGAGGTCCGGGGTCCCCCATACATTCATGTACGTCAGGGCAAAATTCCCTTGTACTTCATGGTCATTAAATGAAAAATGAAAAAAATATGACGTAATTATTTATTCCTTTTTCTAGTGAATTATCTGACTAATTTTTATTTAAATATTTCGTTGAATCACAATTAATTTAAAGAAACCCCCATTTTTTTAATAACATTTGATGCATAACACAAAAACAGTACATATAAGTTTTTTTTTTAAATGTATTAAAGAATACGTATATATCTAGTGCATTATCTGATTAAAATTTGTAAAACATTAGTTGATTATTTATATAATATTAAATTCCGTATATTTTACTATAATAAATTTGAAAAAGATTATCGTGTATTTTTTGTATACCTACGCGATTGCAAATAATAATGAAACCAAACGGCGCGACATTAGATCGGATTTTTGGTCGTGTTTTAACGAGCGCTCATCCGGGCGCTTACTACATTTTAAAGATTATCGTGTATTTTTTGTATACCTAAAACGCGATGCAAATAATAATGAAACCAAACGGCGCGACGTTCGATCGGATTTTGGTCGTGTTTTTTAACGAGCGCTCATCCGGGCGCTTACTAACATTTTACAATTAACAAAGGGTGGACCTAGTAGCCCCTTAATTTAGTGAGCCAAGTATTTTTCTTAGGGGTCGTTTGAATTGATAGTGATTAACGCTCGTTCTGCAACTAAATCTGTTGGTTTTTCCATTTAACTTCTGGTATTTAATACAATGTCTAAACCAAACGCCTGAACTTAAATATACAAAATTAAAACTTGTTTCTAATCAAGATGGTAGTGATAGAAAATTTTTTTTTAGAGCTATAAATATCGACAAATTATCTTTCAAAGTATCTGAAGCATGCTTCGCCTAATTTTATTCCTAATGACCATTAAATGCTATTTTTAGAATAGGTACCTAATTTAATATCTTCATTTTTAGGTCGGTATTTCCGATTCATAACGGACACCAATATTTTTAAATATTATAATTTAACGAACAGTAATTCAGCGAAATTTTTTTAAATTTATCGGTAATAAAACTTAAGAATTATTAAAGGGGCGAATTTGATCATTTTTACGGAATATTTTTTAGGAATTTGTTCAGTTTTGCAATTTCAACAAAATAATAAAAAGTAGATAAAAACAACCATTGTTCTTTATAATTACTTAATGTTAATACATTCCTCTCAGTAAAAATTTCATTTAATACATATTTTTTTATATAATAATATACAGCATATAAATATGTAAAGGTAATATAAATTCCACTAATTTCCTCTTAAATTTGCATGTAGCCGCCAGCTGTCTGAAGGCTTTCCAACTCAGGCTTTCTGTGTCTACGTCCGCGTCCCGTAGTTTCTTCGTGATGATTAGGTTTAAAAAAATAAATAATAATAATAGAAAAATTACTTGAAATGAAAAATTATTACCGTCAATTTAAGTGCCTAATTACGCCGCACACTATTTCGGTATTATTTGACAAAACAGTTGAGGAAAGCAGAGTATAATAAATTCCTAATTTAAAAAATGAGACAGTGTTGACACCATTAAAAATAATTACCAAAGTGGCGAGTCATGTCGCTTGGTGGTGAATATCGGTCAGATGGCGAGTATTTTTTTTACTGGCAATTCAGACGTTCCCGCCTCCGAAAAATATTAAATTAACGTTCAAAGTCACGACTGTTTTGAATTTCAAAAGGTTTTCAAACTTCAACCGTCTTTTAATAATGATTAGATACTAAAAAGAACTATCTTCTTGCTGTATTTATTATGCCAACATCGCTATTGCCAACATATTTTGTATGTTTATAATGCATAATGGACGCTTGTGGACGTCAAAATCTATTGAATCTGGCTTTTTAATTTACCGGTACTTATTTTCTAAACTCACTACTTATCTGTAATATTATTTAGCATAATTGAATACTCACTGATATAAATAAAAGTTTTACTTTTTAACATTCGACATTCGACCAAAATTGTAGGCTCAAGTTTCACTGCACTTGGTGTACCAATGCAGTGCCCCTATGCACCATTTAGATACGGATAAGGGAAATTAGTAGTACCTACATAGTCTGCCTCGTGGTATAGCAGATTAATACATGTATAATATTATATAGCAGTAGCGTGGCGCTGGCATGCATGAGGTTGTAGGTTTGATTTCTGGTGGGGATCAATATGAAAATATTTCATACCTGTGATACCCTGGACTGGCGATGAAGCGTAAGACTGGTTCTCTTGCTTTCGTATAACAAATGATCAAGATGCTTTATGCATCATTGGGTGCGGATAAGGGAGATTAGTAGTAGTAGCAGTTTCTTTAAGTAATTATGTTTGAAAAGAAATAAAATTTAACAATAAATATTTTACGGGTTTAATATTGCCATTTTTCCGTTGTTTCAACGGCCTCGAGTAAAGTTAACGTTTATTTTCATTACATTGTAAAATCTAGAATGTTTGCTAAATTATTGGTGATTCCGAGAAGCTATGTGCTTTCTGTTTTATGCGTCTATTAAGTAATGTCGGTGGAGAGAATTGAAATTCCTCAATTATTAATTGACGGCCTAAAATCAGATGAAGGAAAATTGCACTAACTCTATTGAAAATGCGGTTTTTTATTTTGTTTTCTTCATGGATTGTATTAATTTGACTTAATAAATTATAAAAATTTATCGAAAAAAAAATTAACTTCGTACTCAATTTTCTTAAAAAACTATGGGTCAAATTAAAAACAAAAAACTCTACAAAAATCGATATACCTATATTTTAAATTATTATTATATTTATTTATTACTATACTTATAATTTTTACAAAGACTAATATTATTACATTACACTTAATTTTAAAAAATCCCAATTATTCTTATTTTGCTATTATACATTTTTCAATTTAGCTATAATATAATGCTTACAATAATATTTTTCACATATGATGTAGATTCACTGGTTTCCCGCTTGTACATCGAGTTTTGTTACACCGTGTATAGTGTTACTGAGATATCTTCGATCAGTAAAGAAGACAAAAACTTACTAATGAATCAAAGATTTAATCGGCCTTTAGGATCCAGATCTTATTTCTCTGTGTTATTGCCGTCTATTTGGGTTTTGTGTTGCGAAGTTTCGGAGTACATCGCAGTGTCCATCTTCTGATCTGACGGAAAAATTTCAGCTATTATCTAAATTATTTTAAAAATATCATATTGATATCCCTCAGAGAAACTCTGGAAACGAATGTGGGTTATCCTAGCGCTTACAGGGATTATGACCTGTCATTGGCTGGGTTAAGTGGCCTCTTGAGCCCTTACTACAACATTCCCCATTCCGCCCATCATCTGATAACCATATATATGCACAAATTTTGGAACTACTTATATATTAAAATCGTCTTCGTTGTTCCGAGAGACATCTTCAGGCGTCTTCTAGAGTAAGTAATAAAGCTCGGTAGAGCCTTACCTACACTAATAAAGGGGATGGGGGGGGGGATGCCAAAAAAATGCTTTACAATCTTCTCAACAGATGAACACCAGAATGGAAAAATTCTGTAAAGCGGAACGACGAAGACAATTTCAATATTATTAGTAGTTTCAAAAATTTGTCATATTATGGTTATCATATGATATGGGCGGAATGGGAATGTTGTATGTACGTCAAGTGGCCACTTAACCAGCCTATGACAGGTCATAAACCCTGTAGCGCCTAGATAACCAACATTACAGGGTTTCCTCTGTTAGTTTCTCTGTCCTCTGTAGGAATCAATAATATTCTGATATCAGCCCAGCATGGGTATATACAGTCAATTTGTCTACAAGTATTTGTATACATTTCAAAAATGTTGTTAAAAAGATATTTCCATTTTTTTGTTTTTATTCTTGGAAGTCGTATGCGACATTTTGGAATGGCGAGTGATTTGGTATCATAGATCATTCGCTATTCCGAGGTATCACATACGACTTTCAGTCCAGCTTGGGTTCCCTGGAACGAAAAGATTCACTTAATATTTTAAACATTTTGACGTCATATCTAACTGCAAATAAATATGCAGTTATCAAGTTTATTTCTAGGTATAAAAGGTTGTCTGCCTATCAATTATTCTCCTTTTTTTCATCCGAAAATCATTTTTAAAATCTAGGAACGATCAGTAGGTACCTACCAATGTCATTGCCAAGTCAGTGCCACCTATATCATTATCTCGTTTGCAATCTAGTTGGCGGTGGTTGTAATTTGGAAACCCGCCAAATCAAAGTTATCCTACTTTTCTAAAGAATATAAAATTTAAACATACAAAATTATATATTGCAGACTTTCTTTCTGTTATTTGAGTATTTAATAACGTGCCCGTTCACTAAGGAGGTTATTATTATTATTAAAGATAAGTACCTACCTATCTCGTTACCCAGTGCCACCTATATTATCTCGTGATCTAGTTGGCGGTGGTCGTTATCCGCTCAAATCAAGTGTCAGCGAAGTCGAGACAAGATGGCGGCGACGAGTTTCGAAACATCGCGCAAACTAGATCGCCGGCATTCCCGTTGAGTAGGTAGCGACTCACGTGACCGTGCTGGCCGATCTAACCTTACCTAAACTAGACGGCCTATGATTCTACAGCCTCACACACATTTTTATTGTGCAATCCATGAATATATTCGATATTATGCGTATAAACAGGTAAACCGCTATACGAAACGCGGCGCGGAACCAATAATCGAACAATGTTGAG
>JAGVSP010001758.1:15000-37627 GCA_022494985.1 Micrasema minimum
ACAGCACGTGCAGTGGATCTTGATCAAAACTCTGTTTTTTTTACTACCCTTAATCTGTTTCGCTTTGTCAGGGCATTTTCACACATTTAACAAAATATTTCGTGTGATTCTTTGGACTGGCACAGAAACGCGATAATAAGAAGAAAAAAATAATCTAAAATATGTAAATAGAGTAGCACACAAAACTCGTAGCACAACCCGATAACTGGTGAATCTACATTATAGACTTGAAACTAAGCTGTAAAAAAAGCTGGTAGAAACTTTCAAAAACCGTAGATTAGTAAGTAAAATTGCTAAAAATTCCATTCATTAATTGAAAAGTGTTTCTTTCGGTTATTGCGCTTTCGTTAAATACCTGCACTTCTTTATCTTATTGGTTGGTTGGAAGAAATGGCCAACCAGGCAATAAACCCGCCAACGTACACCACTGCATGTACAAAAAGCTAAATATAAATAAATAATTTTACTAAACAATTTATATTTGATAATACGAGCAGCGTTAGAAATTTAGGTGTTTTCAAAATTACATTCCGGATTAGTTAAGAGCCATAAAGCTAAACTATTTTCTAGCTAAATAGTGTTATCGATTTACGAAAAAAGTAAGGAAATCTATGCCAAAAATAAACATGAGAAACTTAATGTGACAGTATTACATTTGCAATTAAAGAGTGCATCTAATTCTAGGGAATTAGCGCATTGGTACACCAAGTGCAATAGAACTTGAACATTTTTATTACTTGAAGGTAGGATGATCAGTCTTCTTTTTATTACAAGTCTTTTTTTTATCAATTTACAAATTATCAATCCGCCGCTTTAAAATATTTTCAGGCTATTTTTCACAGCAATATCAGGCTGACATACGAGATAGTGAGCTTCCATTACGGGCGGGTCCATTACGACGAATTCGGAAGTGGGACCTTCCATCTACCGTACTTTCTCGCAGATTGTTTTAATTACCGCAAAACTCCGACATTACCACTTACCGCCTGATGGCGGAAAGGGATTAAGTGAAGTTTTAGCAAAAATATAGCGAGGCTCCCATAAAATGTGAATCCATAATCTGTTGTTTTATTTATTTATTTAACTCATGTACACGGTCCACGGTACATTTTACAATAAGAAGAAAAAAAAAATGTTTAATAAGTCGCATAATAACATGAATTTCATTTTTAACAAGAATTCGTAAATAAAAAATATGTGTTTAATGTGAATATTAAAGTTAAAAATTTCAATACGTACTACTTCTACTTTCCCTTATCCGCACTTTATGGTGCATAGAGCACTGCATTGGTACACCAATTGCAGTGTATTACATGAAGGTTAGGATGATCAGTCTTACCTTCGTGTAATAAAATGATCAAGATACACTGAACTTGGTATACCAATGTTGGTAATATGAACATGGGTATCATTTCCAGGGTTATAAGGGGGCCTGATTTAGAATTTAGCGTTTTAAATTTTTATTTGTTCAATGCACCATAAAGTGCGGACAATGAAAGCCCCACCCTTTCCCTAGACTGCTTTAAAGACTATTGAGTCTTTTTTCAGTCCAGCCAACTATACCGATTTTTTCAACAAGCTAAACCGCGATTTTAAGATTGTTAGTGTGATAAAAATACGGATGAATTTACGATTATGTACGCGAACAAATGCTTTCATTGTACCCCTACCACCGTCTCGGCTTATGTATTATAATTGTCATTGTTTCCATCACCCATACCAACCAGAGTCGGCCCAAATTAACAGTGGTAGGGATGTTAGTTTCTACCCCGATCATTATTTATTAGTAATTACAACCACCCGTGTGGAGACCGGTATCCCGCCTCGCCAGGCCCCCCCATCCCAGACATCCACCCGTGCATCCGCGGTTAGGGTCTCAATGGAGGGGGGATTAGGGAAAAGAGGGGAGGGGACAGAACGCATGTGTGCATCTCACACTATCATCCTATCATCCTATCTATCTCGTGCTGATAAAGTGCGGACAAGGGAAAGTAGTATTAGTAGAATTAAAAAAATTAGTACGTTCGCATTATTTTTTCTCTCCTGAAAAATTGCGAACGGGAACTTACGCCGTTTTCAGTCACAACATGTGTGCCATCCCAAAACTGTCATACATTGTACAATAAAATTATTATACACCTCGAAACGTGAATTTCTTTAATAATAATTGTAGACCAGTTATTCTTTTCGGCCGTTGGCTTAATTATTTCCCAAAAGTAGTGCGAGGTTTGCGGTAAAAAGGTCCCGTTTATGTCGCATTTACAAGGAAACTGTTACACTTTTGAACTCATTAAAATAAAATATTCCGCTATACAATAATGGGCAAGCGATTAAATATTTGTTCCCTCTGAGCCTTGTCTTGGCCAAATATATTATATCAGGGCTGTAAAGTTGTCCGCCGCGTAGCGCATTCGGCGCACGAGGTCGCGGGTTCGATTCCCGAAGAGGGACAACACGAAGTATTTATTTACAACATTTTGGCGTGTTCAAATACTTGTACACAAATCTGGATCCCAAGACGGGAGTAGGTATATATTTCATTTCATATCCCTACAGAGATGAGGTAGAATTCTTTCAAATTCAGGAATATGGATATTCGAGCGTTTACAGGGCTTATGACCTGTCGTTGACTGGGTTAATTGGCCACTTTATGTACTACAACATTTCCCATTCCGCTTATTAGCGAATATCCACACCAGGTAACACGAATCGAGAAAATATATTTATTTACATGTGATTTTCATGTTACTGTTTCATGTGTGATACCTTGGACTGGTTCTGAAGCGTAAGACTGATCATCTTACCTTCATGATACACTGCACTTGGTGTACCAATGCAGTGCCCTATGTATTATTGGGTGCGGAATAAGGGAAAGTAGTAATAGTGTTTGAGATTTTTAACATTGTTTTTATTGCAATTGAGGGGTACTTTTTAAAAATAATTTATCAGTAAAATAAAATGTTACAGTTTGAGCTCTTAAATTATCGTATTAACCGTCAAGCCAATCAAAAGGTATAAAAATCTGATCCAATAAACTTCAAGTTTCAAACCATTAATTACCTCTTAAATTATTTTATTTTAGAGGTTGTATTGTTTCGATGTAAATTTTGTTGGTAATATGAACATGGGTATCATTTCCAGGGTTATAAGGGGGCCAGATTTCGAATTTAGAGTTTTAAATTTTTATTTGTTCAATGTACCACTTCAAAACGCTGCTTTATTTAAGTCGGTTAATACAGAACCTTGAGTATAAAGCAAAAAAATTATATTTTTAATGTATTTTGCGGAGTCAGATTCGAAGTAGGGTTGGAATCAGAGTCGTAAATTTTTTATCGCAGCCCTGAAAACACAGATACATATCTGGTGAATATAAAATACTACTTGAATTCAATAATGTGGCATTATCAACGAGTTTTGTTACAATATGTGTTTTAAACCAGTCCGAAGTATCAAACGAAATATTTTTATGTGAAAATCCATAGTCGAATAAATGTTTCGTTTATACCCCAACGGGAAATAACCCGCGACCTCATACATGATAGACAAATAGGCTATCCACTACAGTACAATGCCGGTAAATTTATTCCATTTTAACCTACACTTACGTACAGTATTTTCTTATTTTTTTTTATTTTATTTATTTATATTTTATTGTCGGTCAGTATGCAAAGCTACATAAGTATTGCCAAATAAAGACCAACGTTATTATTTCCCTCATTTTCATAGGGCACTGCATTGGTTCAAATGCAGTATATTTTGATTATCATTTTTATTGCATGCTTTATAAAAATCTGTAAAAAAAAAAAGATATATCCATAGTAAAAATTGCAATACTTTCAAAGTTTCAAAAAAATCCGCCACTCCAAGGCAAAGGTAAATTGAAGTATTTTTTAATAACACCATTTCAAATAGAGATTATTCCAATCTTATTTTAAAATTTCTCCCGCCAAATCACTTTGTTCACACGCCCTAACCTGTAATTTTTTCAACTACCAATTCAATACCATGTGTAAAAAAATATACCCGAGAGAGTCGGTCAGGTACTTGGATTTATTTTATTTTCCTTAATGATCGGTAAGGTTCCACGGCTCCGTGTAAAAATGTTAAGGGCCTGGCAACACTGGATGTAATGACTCGGTTTTTACACGAAAATATTTTAAATTATGGCAATACCAATGCTCGTCTGGTGACAAGATGCCATAAAGCGAAAGAAGTATGTGAGAGTAATGGCGAAAATAATTAATTTGGAAATAAATAACATCTTAAAAATAAAACGCTCTATAATAAGACTTATTTAACTTTTGCATGTTTTAAAATGCATTAAAATTACAAAGTCATGTGTGCTATCTGTTTGTTGATCGGTTTATCTATAAGGAAGATACGATCGTTCAAGCCTTGACGTGATCGTATGCGTTTTTTTTTCTTCCATATAAATCAATGTGTTAACGATTATATATCCCGTCTTCGAACCCGCTGTCCGCGATCTCATTTCATGGTAGCCTAACGCGCTATCCGTGAAGCGAACAATTTTTACAAAAACCTAACTAACTAACCATCACGCCATTTCCCCGTAGGGGTAGGCAGAGAGGATAGAACGCCATACCACTCTGTCCTGACATACTTCCTTTGCTTTCTCTACATTCATACATCTTCTCACGCACATACGCCGATTATTCCGACTTTTCTCATGTCAACTTTCAAGTACTTGTCGTACTTGGTCATGCCATGTCTTTCTCGGCCTTCCTCGGCTTCTACATCCAGGCACACTTGCATTTAAAGTTATTTTAGCCGTTCTTTCATCACTCATTCGCTCCACATGACCAAACCAACGTAAAAGCCCTTTCTTAATTTTGTCGATAATGCTTATCTCAGCCTTGCACTCTGCTCTAATTTCGACATTTGTACACCTATCATACATAGTTTTACCTCACATAGATCGCATTTCAACAGCATTCAGTCTACTTTCATCCTTCTTTTCCCAACACCACGCTTCACTACCATACATAAGGGTTGGTACCAGAACTCCGTTGTGTACTGCCAATTTTGCTTCTTTCGATAAGTTCTATATAAAAACCTACTTACAAATATTTAAAAAAGTATGTATCACGCAATACAATAAACATCATGCCTTTTTTCTCTTTTTCATCTTCGTGATTTTTAATTTGAAAATACGCAACAAAATCATACGCAATAATATTTAAAACTTGGGTACCTACTCTCCGTTACCATATTATTGTTTTTATTGTTTAATGATTGCCAAAACTTGGTTCGTTAAAGTGATCCCATAAACTTCGGAAAGCAAAATGTCACAATGCCTCTTTAATGCATTTTTAACTACTTTATTTGATGGCTTTACAAGCTTGAAATAAAATGGCCGCTTTATATAATTACCTATAATGCGTGCACTTTTAGAATGTACGCAAGCTGTTAATTGGTTGCATTCTGTCTTATAAATCGTTGTAATTGGAGTTAATTGGGCCTCAGATATTTTGAGGTTAAACGGGAAACACTTTTTTAAGAAAAAGGTTAAAACATAAAGAATTTTCGCGTTAAAAAAGGGAATTTTCTTACAGCGGACCTGTGTCGTTTAACGTTGTATAAAGGTACCCAATTTTTTAACTAAAAAGATTTATTTTTCCTCCAATTGTTGATTTTTCCAGAGTTTCGCAAAATTGCCGTTCAAAACAAATAAATATAAGTTAGAAAATAAATGAAGTTTGTAAATAATAATTAAGAACATGTTTGTGTATTTTTTTACTACATTTATAAAATAGTTTTAAGAAAAAATGACATTTGTAATTATTAACATGACAACTATTTAATAATTTAAGTCATATGATGATGTATACTTTAAAAATTTGTTCCTAAGCTTTTTTGTATAATTTTATTTAAAATTGTTATTTTAAAATTTTAGCGTACGCCACCCGCTGTGATTTTTGCTTATGTATTCTCAAATTATTATATTAATTTTATTATCACTTAAATGTTCATACACAATTTTTAAGTATTTTTGTTTTTCTAAAAGTTGCATGTATTTTACAGTAAGAGATATCAAAGTCATAAGAATTATGTGTGCGCTATAGGTATACATATTTTTATGTACGATAAATATTGAGTATATAAAAATTTCTGTCTCATTCGAAAAGTTTATTGGTTTAATTTTGAATTCCAATATATTTTACATCTCCATTTTATCTTCTACTATTATCTATTACCAAATCTATTCGACTATCCCCTTTACAACAATGCGCAGAAGATCGATAAAGTTGACAGCGTCAGATACTTAGGTGTTCATATAACTGAAGATGGCAGCACGCACAAGGAACTCGCAATCCGTCTAGGAATTGCTGGAGCAACCTTCAACACGATGCGTGCTGTCTGGAATTCCAGTTTATACTCGGTCAAAACAAAATGCCGAATCTCTTATTTCTGCATTGTGCCAATGCTCCTTTATGGATGCGAATCCTGGCACTTCACAAAAGCTAATGCCTCTAGGCATTAGGTGGTGTGACTTCATAACCAACGCAGCAACCTCCAATAACTGGAGTCGTGAAGATGCGGCATTGGATTTGGCTTGGGCATGTACTCCAGATACCCCGGGAGAGCCTGAACCCGAGCTGCCTCTTCTTTACGCCTGCAGGATCCCGCCGTCCTGGCAGACCGTCGATGACCATCCTACGGATGTATTCGGCGGAGCTGAGGCGGCGAGAGAGCTGGCTGGTGACAGGGTCTCCTGGGGGGATCTAGTGATGTCCACATGCTCCACATAGGAGCGAACGTGGCGAAAGAAGAAGAATCAATTTGACATAGATGTATACACTTTGTCCGAGATATTTTACGAAACATCTGAGTGAATCTTATTACAATATTAACATATTGAATTTTCGGAATGGTTTTAAAATTACAGTATGTGCCGTTTGAAATTTTTTGAGAGATAAAAAAAAAAGAAAGCGATCCAGATAATAACTTAAAGAAGATAATTGATATGAACATAAATTATCAGTGTACAATATCTTACATGAAGTTTTTGTTCTTGGTTTTGTGACAAGTGTTTCCGTTTGAAAGGCATTTTTAATTTAACCCCCACTTGGCTCCGGATTTTATTCATCCAATTATCTAAATCAATACACTTAATTATCGGTGCTCAAAAATATTTTTTCCACACTAATATAATACATATTTTTATATTGATGAAAGAATTATACTCATATTGTTAACTTTTAGAAATATTATACGTATTTTTTTAATAATTCATTTTTAAAAACTCTCTTGCCATTGCATATAGAGTTTGTTTTACTATTAATATAAATATTCTACTTTAAGATTCGTAAAAAATATTTTAAATAAGTATTAGACTGTATAAAATATGTGTAATTGGTGTAAAATAAAATGAAAACATAATGAATATAGAATTAGTTTATTAATTTATGTACGTATTATTTAAAAATTTGTTTTTTGTTTACAGTAATTACCTTTTTTTTATTTATCGATTTTTTTATTATTTTACTTTGTATTCATTTATTTTTAGTTTTATTTTATTATTTATTTGTGTTTTTATCCCGTAAGAGTTAATCATTACTAAGCTTACTTTTATTTTTTTGTTTGTACATACTTTAATCAATTTCTTCAAATAATGATTTATGGATTTCGAGGTATTTTTAAAATTAATTTTATGTAGATAATGTAGTTACCGATCAAATGAGTTTCCAATTTCCTATGACAACTTATCAATATATTTACGAGAGAGAACACAATTTTTTAACTATCGATAATTCTAAAAATGCATATTTTTTATGATTCATTGAACTCGAAGTTACCATATTTATTCAATGTTTATTTATTATTTGAGTTCATGAATATAAAATAAAAATCCCCTTTTAAAATTTCTTTCAAAACTATTTCCTCCACAGAAGACTCTTTGAAACAACGAAATGTTACTATGAATTTTATTTGGATTCTCTTTCTTTAATTGTGCTATTTACGCTGCCATTTTTAAAAATTAAAAACTGAATTTTAATCTAAAAGACTATTTTGAAATTGAAATAATTTTGAATTTAAGCGACATTTGAACATTTTTCATTCTAAAATTCAAGATTGAAATAACCATCTATAATAATACTTTTTCTATGCAAATAGTGACAGCATTGTTCGTAGATAGATCTTTTATAATAATGTATTTATTACAATAGCAACACTGCCATAGTTTTAATCTATGACATACTGTCATAAACGGATTTTCTGAAATTATGCATGAGATTATAAGTAAATTGATTACTACTTAATTTTAAATATAACGTTACCTATAGTGTTGCTCTCTATTATTTATTTCATAATTATTAATTTAAATCTGCAGTTATCATTTTTAAATGTTCGGTTTAATATTTTTACTCTAGTGATTACATGCCCCATATTTAAAGTGAAATTGCATAGATAAATTAATTATACAAATTATCAGAACTGTAATTTTAATGAAAATATGTATTTATTTTATATTAATTTATACTTGTTCGTGATTTGTCGCAAGCACGATCCTATTATTATAATCATATTTTGGAAAAGTATGTCGAAATGCTTTATTGGCACAAGATATTGCATAGAATTCTAAAATTAGCTCAATTATCTAATGAAATAATAACAAAAAAAATCCGTCCATTTTTAATTTTTAAAAAGACATCTATTTATACTATTAAACTTTTTTAAGCTTTTCAATGACTATTGTTACAAAATGAGATTCAATGCAAATTTTCAATCATGCATATTTTTTACTCTTTAATATTTTTTTTATTAATTATAATACTCAAATAGCATTTATTGATGGTTAAACAGTATTAAAAATATAATTTTAAAAGAATCACACTGCCAATTGAAAGCTTTTTGTAAAATTAAGGGCGGGTGTTTTTATTTTTGATAATTTATTTTAAACAAATAAAATTTAAAATTAATGTATTGTGCTCTTAATTTTTAAGTATTATGTATTTAAATAAAATGTAATTCCGAAATGTCGAGCTGTTTCCAGAAAAATAAATATACTTCAATATTCATCAAAAGTATTAAGTTCTAACAAATCCAATTGCCAAATTTGTAGACATTTATTGAACATTTTAAAATCAAACTTTTTAATAAACTTTCATTGTAAAAAATAATAGAGATCAGAATTTTGTACACATTTTTTACTTAAAAAAAATAATTTTTAAAAAAACCTTTTTTTTTACGTATTTGGCTACAATTTTATGGAATACAATTAAAATTTTGAATTTAATCGGAATTAAGACAAAAAATGACGAATAAAATTAGGGCTCTACCGTAGATCTCAATACTATCGAAGTTACTTACATAATAATTATTTTTATATTGTGTTTTCGTTGTCTAAATAATGTTTTGTATAAAAGATATTTAATAATTACTATTTTAATAGGTGTACTATTTATACTATTTACTTTTTATTGTTTTTTGTACTACTTTTGTAACTTTTTACAAATAATTATATTTTCTTATATCAAAAATGCTGTTTTATTTAAAATGTGAATATATTTTTTAGTCCTGGTCTAAATATTAGTAAAATAAATCGCAGTCATCTGCAGGCGATTACTAGTAATTAATTTAACTCGGTCAGAGTGTTAATTACAAAAATGAAGTGATTTGCTAATAAATACTTAACTTTAATATTAATGCATAGATGGAGCTAGTTACGCGCTGGTGAATGGTTTTAGATTAGTAACATATATACAAAAATGTTACCCTGTGTGGATATTCGCTAATAAGCGGAATGGGGAATGTTGTAGTACTTAAAGTGGCCACTTAACCCATCCAATGACAGGTCATAAGCCCTGTAAAGGCTCGAAAATTATCATTTCACATAACAAACTATTATTTAATATAATTATCTTCGAAAAAGAATTTCAGAGAAGTGACATTCCACACTTGAAAAATACTACCGTGTCTAGTGTTGCCTAGTGTCAGCTAGTGACCCACTACGTCACTCGTACGTCATCACTAGGCACCTACGTCATCACTAGACATCTACGTCACACGTTTCAAAGTGTGAGTGTGTTGGCCCAAGTGCTGGATTCTTTAGACGGTGGAATTTGATAATAAGTGCTGTTATGAAATTTAAACCCTTATGCATGGAAGCGAAGCATGGAGTTGGAAAAATAAGGATGAAAGTAAATTGAATGCAGTTGAAATGCGATCTCTCAGGCGAATGTGTGGTAAAACAATGTATGATAGGTGCTCTAATGTTGAAATTTAGAGCAGAATGCAAGGCAGAGGTGAGCATCATCGACAAAATTAAGAAAGGTCTTTTACGTTGGTTCGGTCATGTAGAGCGAATGGATGATGAAAGAACGGCTAAAAAAATATATGATGCGACTGTGCTGGGATGTAGAAGTCGAGGAAGGCCGAGAAAGACATGGCATGATCAAGTAAAACAAGTGCTTGAAAGTGGGCATGTAAGAAGTCGGAATAATCGACGTGCGTGCATGAGAAGATGTATGAATGTGGAGGAAGCAAGAGAATTATGCCAGGACAGAGTGGTGTGGCGTTCTATCCTCTCGGAGAAATGGCGTGATGGTTAGTTAGTTAGTTAGTTAAGTATGGAAACGCCTCTTGTAGTGATTTTTTTTTCGTAGATAATTACTCTGAATTTGTGGTCTATTTAAATGCATTCCTACTCACTTATTATTCATTTCATATGAATATTGTATTACTAACGTATTATACAACTAGATTCACATCCATGGAGGGATTAATTGTGCCCAAAACTAAAAATAAGTACGGGCAGAGAACTTTAGAATATTTAATTCCAAATTTTTTAAATATATTGCCCTATGAATTTAAATCGTGTAACAATGCTATAAAATTATTTTTATTTTAAGGAATTGGTTGGAAGATAGAACTTCTTTATATTGATGCACCACAATTTATTATATATTGATTCACCATATGCATTTTTTCGTATCTCTATTCCTTTTATGTATATTTTGTAAACTTTTTTATTATTTTTGTTGTATTTCTATGATAAATTTACATATTTGCTATTGGCTCCCGATGACAAACGGCAAAATTGCGGTTTATCGGGACGGCATTATTTTTGTTTTCAAATGTTATGTTTTATTTTCTCAATAAAGAACTTTCAACAAAAACATGACCAAGTACGTCAAGTACTTGAAAGTGGACATGTGAAAAGTCGGAATAAACCGGCGTATGTGCATGAGAAGATGTATGAATGTAGAGGAAGCAAAGGAAGTCTGTCAGGACAGAGTGGTATGGTGTTCTATCTTCTCTGCTTACCCCTACTGGGAAATGGCGTGATGGTTAGTTAGTTAGTTAGTTAGATATAATTTGAATTGAAATCGTAATCCAACGTTCTGCAAAAATACATTTTATGGGTTTACGCCATCATCCTTTCAACAATGGACATTTTCTATTTGAAATAATTTTAATTTCTTCCTAACGAAAAAACCGTAGCGAGATGTAGATTGATTTTGTGGTTAAAATTAGTTTCACAAGAGTCGAAGCGAAAATTTGATAAGTTTAAAATAAGCTGCATGCGTTGAGTTTTACTATAGTGTATGTAATTATTTTAATACCTAATATTATTTATGATTTTAATATAAATATAATTGGACCGTGTTTTCAAAAATTAAGTTTTGCTATGAATAGTTGATAAATTATCAAAGCCAGCGTTAGAAATGGAGGTTTTCAAAATGATAATGAGTAAATAGACTGCCACAAACTTCGATGAAATAAGCCAGAAAGCTTCAAAAAAAATCATTACACTTCTAGGGAACTATTTCTAGGGAAATATCGCCAACTATGTTTGAAATGCCTATGGGAGCGTACATGACAGAAAACGGCAGAGTTCAGAAAGAACTGGAGATCGAATATTTACTCGGTTAAAAACAAATGCCGCCTTTATAACTCCTGCATCACACCTGTTCTCCTCTATAGCCATAGAATCAAATCGTCGCACCTTACCAGGACCCAAGATAGAAGACTTCTAAGTGCAGAGAATAGGTGTCTTAGAAGAATTTTAGGTGTGCGGTGGTTTGACTTTGTAAGGAACATAGAGGTGAGGCAACGGACACAGCAACCCTTAGTATCTACTGTCATCCGGCGAAAGCGTTTCGGCTGGCTAGGCCATATACTACGTATGCCTCCCGAGAGCCGCCCCATACCATGCTTGCCTATTTTACAAGGCGTCAGGTTCTCGGCGTCCTGGTCGTCCACTGTTGACAATTCGTCGGCAGTTTGCGTCAGAGCTGCGGGACGTGGACTTGACTTGGGAGGATGCACGGGAGCTGGCGGCCGATCGCTTGGCCTGGAGGCAGTTTGTGGATTCCATATGCTCCACATAGGGAGCGGATATGGTATGATGATGAGTATATGTGTTATTGTGCCTGTTCAGAAGTAGCTGAAAATAAAAGAGAAAAATTGCCAAAGGCCTCATTATTTCTAAAAATAAAATAAAACGAGAACGAGCCCCATTTTTATAACTGCGTCGTTATCAATTTAATCGCAATGTCGTTGGTCGATGTTGTTTTTTATAGTAAGTAGGTATAGGTTCGTAGGTACAAACACCTACTTCGAACGACAACGGCTTGCAAAAATAATGTAATGTATTTAAATAGACTTAAATCGAATCATTAATTATTATTGTCCTTCGGCAAAAATAATCGTAACAGACAACGCCAGAATTACAAAAACCTGCTCTTTAGAATTCAACAATAATTCAATTAGGTGCATATTTTACTATACATCAGAACCAATATTCGAAATAAAATTGTTAAGCCCACACCATCTTAACCCATCACCGAAAACTGTACAGTTTCTTGTTCAGAAAACTGTACAGTCTGTGAAAAGCCACGCTAAATATGTATATTTTTGAAGCGCGATCGCAGCTACTACTATTATATATGTTTGCACACAGGTTATAATGTAAATATGTTAGGTAATTGTTTTTTACTTTTTTAAAAGCATTCAATATATCAATATCTACTTAAACGTTTATTAGGTACGTAAAAACAATAACTCACTGTCAGGTCAGCCAAACGTCACGCCGACCATTCAATATTCCATACAGTTTTCGCTTTGTATGTTATATGGGGCAGTTTGCAAACTGCACAAGAACTACTACTACTTTACCTTATCCGCACCCAATGGTGCATAGGGCACTGCATTGGCACACCAAGTGCGGTATATCTTGATCATTTTATTACCTGAAGGCAAGATGATCAGTTTTCTGTCCCGTATAAAGTGCGGTTTAAGACATTTTGGGTTTTAGGCAATGATATTCACACATTAATATAATTGGTTTTAGGTACTATAATTCAAAATTAGAATGGTATTTTTATCTAGCTAGAAATGTCCGCCTCGTGGCTTAGCGGTAGCGCGTTAGGCTGCCATGCATGAGGTCGCGGGTTCGATTCCCGATGGGGTCAGTATGAAATCACATAAAAATATTTCACATGTAAAGCCTTGGACTGGCGCTGAAGCGTAAGACTGATCATCTTGCCTTCGTGTAACAAATGGTCAAGTTTCACAGCACTTGGTGTACCAATGCAGTGCCCTATGCACCATTGGGAGCGGATAAGGGAGAGTAGTAGTAGTAGAAATGTGTAAAATAACTTTTGTAGATAGATAGACCTATGATTTTTTAAAATCAAATTGACAATTCTCAAACAGAAAAATCGGTTTATCTCAACCGGAAATGCTACAACTTGTGAATTTAAAAATGGAATATGACAACTCTGCTGACAATCCTATGGCAGCTTACTCCAGAACTATAGTTGGATAGACTATCAATATTTCTCACCACAGGTCCTCTAGTCTTGGACAACCACTGGTAGACGTCAGTCGACAAGATGTAGCGGCTTGGTCGCTGAACTTTCCTCACTATCAGCGCCTGCAGCCTGCAGAGCAGCGCAGTTCCAGGTGAAGGGACACTGTCCACGCGTTCACAGGCGAGCCATGCGGAGTCAGGCATCACCACCTCAACACATATCTAGTAATCAGAGACATGTTAAGTTAAAGAGAACTGTCAAAATGTTATGTTACATTAATTTGTACTTTGCAGTGAAACAAAGACAACTACAGGTATCTAGCTTCCACTATCTAATACATTTTGATCATTCTGTTTCCCTGTAACAAGTTGAGATTGAGACAAAATTGTTTCATTAGGAGTAGGACATGACAACGAACGGAAGAAAATAGCCTATCTACGTAAAATAAACATCATTGTAAATAATAAGTACATATCAATTTCAATCTTGAAGGAATCACTAGATTTCAATGTTTTTGTAATTCAGTCAGCAGGTAATGGCATCCAAAGCACAGAAGAGGTATGTAATGGCGGGTAATGAAATTGAATGTTGACCTTTCGTTATTAGCCGTAACAATGGCGGCCACACCTCGGCTCGCTATTGGTCGAATCACGACAAATGGCACCTATTTCATGACCTCACACTTAGGTACCCACCCTACATTATTCCGCTTATTAGATTAGGTTATAATCTTGATCAAATAGTAATTATTTCTCCGTAAACATTTTATAAGAATTTAATCGAAGAATGCTAAATATTATCGCTGGGCTATTTTTAATTTATTGGCTGAAAAATAACTCAGTCATAATTTATCAAGGTGATTTATTAATTTAGTAGATATTATTACATAGATATAATAACAGACTGGTACCTACCTAACAATAATATTGTAACATAAAATTTAACCATTCACAAGCAAAACTAATTTTGAATATTTTCTTGAAGCTTGAAAGTAAATTATGTAGTTTTGGTTCAATCTGGGCAGGAATCACCAATAGGTATCAATATCGACACGTAGATACAGGTCTATACGAAATCAATCTTGTATCGACGATTTTTAATAGATTTTCATCGACAAAAGGTCGATAAACACATGTATTGAGCTCGTACCGACCTGCAACACGTAGATATATTTTTTACCCCTGCCCTGCGTAGAGCTCACCAATAAGTTTCGTTAAAATGTATCTCATTCAAATCATTGAAACATATTTGATATTTTACCGTTTAACGTCATACACGCGTCTTAAATGCGATATATTTGTAAAAATGTAAATTTTGACAGTTGCTAAAAATGTTAAATAATTTTCAATACATGTCATGTTACCAGTAGATATTATTTATTTCAATTTTATTTCTAAAAACTCACTCTAGACGTCCACAGCTGATAATACGTTGGCAGTTTCGTCAGAGCTATGAGACGTGGACCTGACTTGGGACTTGGGCCACTTGGGGAGATGCACGAGAGCTGACACACTGACAGGCGATCGCTCATTAGCTTATGTGCTCCACAGAGCGGAAAATGCAACAAAAACTCGAAAAAAAACAAAACTAAACACTTTTTTCACTTTATTTATTGGTTTCTCTTCAATACGAATAATATTTACCAACTTATTCGCCTTAAATATTTGATATTAGTACTGCCATCTGTTGTCGTTTCTAATAGCGTTTCTTTTGAACACTGACAATAAAACAGAAATCTACCAACAGACTTTCTTCAACGTCAAAAAGTTGAGTCAAGTTAATAATAATTGTCAAACTAGACTTCAAAAACAAATTCGTGTTAACGTGTAATATTATTTTAGTTCCCTTTAAAAACGCTCTCATTTTGTTCGGTTATCAATTCGTCCAATAATATTTATTGATAAAAAATAATGGTATCTAAAAATTCAATCAGTATTGTTGCTATCTGACCGCATACGAACATTGAACCGGCAGCATTGAAACCCGTTGTATCATGCTTTATTTATGACGATTTTCTCCTTTGTCCGGATAATATCGTGAGCAGGCATTTCACTCACTTGCGGAGCAGGCGTTGGGCGGGAAATACATAATAATTATCAATTCCATCAGCGTATGCATTGAAGGTTCGCGACTTTAGCAGTCAGTTAGCTCGCGTTTATATCCGATTTGTCGGTTTAATTCCGCCGGTTTTTTCATAAATTTTTACAAAATGGGTCTGCCAGCTGCTCTCGTGAATCTTTTCGCCCATATTGACAAGAATAAGGGGAAGTTTATCGAAGTTCTTCGCGAATCCGTGGCCATAAAGTCGGTTTCCACTGATGCTGCTCACAGAGGAGATTGCCAGCGAATGGTGGAGTGGACCGCTGACAAACTGAAGGCGCTCGGAGCCACCGTGGAGCTGAAGGATATAGGAATGCAGAAAATTGACGAAAAGGAAATTCCTCTACCAAATGTTATCATTGCATCCCTTGGAAATGTAAGTCAATTTTATTTTATCTTTCTCTTCAATTAGACCGATCGTAAGATTCTCAGTCGATGTCACGTCCTAAGTGTAGATTCTAAGATACAGATTACAGATCTAGATTTGAATGATACAATGTTTTGTTCTCTTTTCAGTCATTTTATTTTAATAGCACCTGTGAATAATTTGTGACAAAAATATTTCTGTGGGTACCAAAAAACACAAATCATCTTTCGAATATTTTACTACGCTGTTTATTTAATTAATGTACCTAATGTTTATCCCTTGTTTGTCTACCTCGTGATGCAGTGGTTTATATTGACTATTCAAAGCTATTCTAAAAAAAATATTTGGAAAATGAAATTTATTTCATATAAATATATATACTTTGCAACTTTAAAAAGATGCGTTTTTAATTGAGACCGGAATTGACTAGGGCTTTGAGTGCGGATCTTGGAGTTGACTGTCTAGGGCTTCTGTTCTCTGCAATGCAAAGGTCCGATAGATATGTAGGGGCTATCTTATGTACCGATTTAAATACAGTCCAGCAGAACTGAATTCTCTCTGGACATTTAAGCCAGTGCAAATCTCGGAAATGTTGTGAGATGTGAGAATATTTAGATACTTTCGTTATAAGCCTCGCTGCTGCATTAAATACGGACTGTAGTTCCTCCGTTTGGTATTTCAGAATGTTGGCATTGCAGTAATCTATACACAATACGATATAAGCGTTCACCAATGCCTTAGTGGCTTCTATTGAAAAATTTATGCTGATGGAATATCATTTATATTAAGTAGAGTAGGGAATGTTATTACTATACCCAGCCTGTAACTAGTTTCTACTACTTTCTCTTATCCGCACCCAATGGTGCATTGGGCACTGCATTGGTACACCAAGTGCAGTGAATCTTGATCATTTTATTACATGAAGGTAGGATGATCAGTCCATATTCATATTCTCTTCATAAAAACTTGTTTTCTGGTATCAATAAATAATAATTTTATATGGAATTTTGAACAAGTGGTGGCCCAGCGGTAGCATCGCCGTCTCCGCGAGTCTAGAGATACCCGGTTCGAATCCCCACTCCGGTACGACTTGATTCCTAGTTTCAAGCACAAGCCGCTTAGGCTTTATTGAAAATAGTATTTACAAATTGAAATATGTGCAAGTATCATAAGATTGCATAAAATTTAAATAAAAATAATTTAAATCCATAATTGATAAAAATTCTGCTGATTGTTATCAAAATGTTTGATAAAAATACTGATTATCATATTGTGTCTTGATTTATTTTCTAATATGGTAAAAACGATTAAGGATAATATTGTTATAAAATTATTATGACAACAGCAAACCACTCTGGCTGATAAAAATATCAATCTGTGGTTTGCGTTGGTTTGGATAGTAACTAACCACATTGTTACATTGTTTGTCATTTGGCTGGCTGATATTCATCCTGTTCTATCTCTAGTTTTCGTAATTTAAAAAAAACCGTTATAATTACAATAAAATGTACCCAAAATATGTGTAGAATATTTATGTACCTAAATATATTTTTTATTAGAAATATATACTCATTTTTTAATAACTTTTTTACGAAAAAGAAAGAAGACAATAAAATAATAACTGGCATGCAAATTCTCTAGAATTTCATGTGCTCCTTAAGAGCATACTCCACCACATGACTCGTGGCCACTTCCCATACAAACGTATTCCTCGATTTTCTCCCTGGAATTTAACATAATAGCCATGTTTTTTTAACACATTTTAGATATCGACCAGATACGTGTTTGTATCGTCTTATTTTTTAAAGAAGATAAATAAATTATTTAAAAATAAGACGATACAAACACGCATCTAGTCGATATCTAAAAAGTGTTAAAAAATCATTGCTCCAATGTTAAATTCCAAGGAAAAAATCGAGTATGCTCTTAATGACAAATTTTTTATATTTAGTTTAATTAATTTATTTATTTTATTACATTATACTATATGATTATTCAAAACAACGTCTTTTTTTCGCTATTTTTTATTTATATATTTATTATGCAGGCTTTAGAAAAAAACACTTGTATTTTTTGTGTCTCTCACCGGGAATCGCTCTCGGAACCTCCATATCGTGAGTCCTGCGTCTTAGCCATTACGCTGCGGAGGCCGGCACAATCTTGAAAATTGTTACTTACCACAAAAATACTCAGCTGGAATCACGCATTTTGCAATTATTCGTTTTTCCAATACGTAACTGTGATATTCATTTTTGGTTTACACCATTTTTCTTTTGTTGAAATGGGACATAGAACAATCAGGGAATCAGCCAGAAATAATCAGACTATATTGTGTGAATTCAGAAACAATGAACTGTAAATTGTTGGCTTGCACATTCTTTTGTCATGAAATTGAAATATAATAACTAGGACTCGTTTACTTAAAGCAACAACAGATGATTCTCATTCCTATTATTATTATTATTATTTTATTTTTTATTTAATATTTATTTATTTAATTCATTATCGAATCAAATTACCAAAGCTTATATCTTAATATCACAATAATTATACAATATAACCATAACGCTATACCTCACCAATAAAAAAGACAAGCTCTTGTGCTTGGTGAGGGAGGTTACGCTAAAATATACATAATATAAGTAGTAATCATAGTAAGGTAGTAATCATAGTAAGGTAATATAGGTAGTATAAGGTATAATAGTAAGTAGTAAATATAAGTAGTACAACAAGGTAAAATATAAGTAGTAATCATAGTATGGTAAAATTAAAAATAAATCTAGGTACTAGATATGCAAAATAAACAATTAAGTAAGCAAAAAATAGTGATTATAGATGTACAAATGTCGAAATTAGAGCAGAGTGCAAGGCTGAGATAAGCATTATTGACAAAATTAAGAAAGGGCTTTTACGATGGTTTGGTCATGTGGAGCGAATGAGTGATGAAAGAACGGTTAAAAGAAGTTTAAATGCAAGTGTGCCTGGATGTAGAAGCCGCGGAAGGCCGAGAAAGACATGGCACGACCAAGTACGTCAAGTACTTGAAAGTGGACATGTGAAAAGTCGGAATAACCGGCGTATGTGCAAGAGAAGATGTATGAATGTAGAGGAAGCAAAGGACAGAGTGGTATGGCATTCTATCCTCTCTGCCTACACCTACGGAGAAATGGCGTGATGGTTAGTTAGTTATGATAAATATACTCTATTCAATAAATTTCTATAATTTCAATTATAAGAAAGGTTGACATATTCGAACAAGAATTTCAGAGAAGTGACATTCCATACTTGAATAATACTAGGTGCCTAGTTACCCACTACGTCACATGTTTTGTGTATTGGCCTAAGTGCTGGAGTCTTTAGACTTAGTGGAATTTGATAATAAATGGTGTTATGAAATTAACCCTAGGAAGTGTATATTTTGTTTAATTTGTATAGAAACGCCCCTTGGTTAACACAGCATTTCTCCCATTATTGATAGCTTTTTCCAATCTGTGCAAGCATTAAAAACATGAATTACATTCCTAAATAACTTTATTATTATTCAATATTAGGCGAGCAGCTTAAACCTGATATGCCTAAATCGGACAGTTAGTTAGGTTTAAACTTGTCCAGTCCATTCTTAAACCCGTTCACACTATTCGCAATGACCAGCTCCTGCGGTAGCCCGTTCCAGCTATCTACCACCCTGTTGCTCAGGAAATACTTTCTTGGGTTCTGATTAAACCGGGTCTTCTCCCAGCTTAAGGTTGTGGCCTCGAAGTCGTGCGTTGTTTTTCAGTTTGAAGATTTCACACAATTTATTACACTTATAGTGACGGTTAATTATCTTGTATGTTTCAATTAAATCACCCCTTTCCCGTCTTTTCTTCAGTGTTGTGAGACCAAGAGTTTCTAGTAACAGTTTGTACCTGTTTGAACCTAAAGTTTGCCTATCTTAGAAACATTATTCTCTATAACTTGTCATAATGTTTGCTCAGAGGTAATACATATCATATTGATAGAGAAATATTTCATAAACTTTTCGATATCTCATCAAAGCGATGATCGGTTATCATGTTTATTTTTGGTCATTGTAAAAGATAAATTAGACCTGTGGCTAGGTGTTTGGCGATGATTACATTTTTTTTAAACAATAACAAGCAATTTTCTTTATTATATTTTTTTTAGTTCGGGATCTTTTTGCTCACAGTCACAAAAATTAGATTTTAGTTTTAACGATTATTTGAAAATAGATTATCCATAATATATGTACAGTCAAACTTGGTTACTACGAGGATGATGAGACCGACTGAATTTGCTTATTATAACCATTACTCATTACTCATTACACCAGATGAGGTTTTTTTAATAATTGAAGATAATGCAAAAGCATCATTAAGGAAACAAATGTATATATTTAACTATCTTACCAACTAATATTTTTTTTAAATTTATTAATTTATTAACGATAAATATTACAAAATAGTTTTAAAAAAATATTTGTCCTCACTGGGGTGACCCGTGCCGAGGACTAATTTTACAATTATTATTATTTTTAAATTATTTACATACAATGGATCCACGTGTGTTTTGAATTTAATGTAAAATTGTGAAATTGTACTAGTTCTTGAAAGTGGACATGTGAAAAGTCGGAATAATCGGCGTGTGTGCATGAGAAGATGTATGAATGTAGAGGAAGCGAAGAAAGACACACAGAAAGTCACAAAACCGGTAATTATCAAAGACATGTTAAGTTAATTTAACAAGCTATTTCAAAGAGAACTGTCAAAATTTTATGTTCCATCTGTATTTGGCAGTGAATCAAAGACAACTATATCTATCTTCCACTATCTAATACATTTTAATCATTCTGTTTCCCTCTAACAAGTTGAAATTGAGACAATTGTGTAAATCTGGACATGACAAGGAACGGAAGAAAATAGCTTATCTATGAAAATGAATATAATAAATAAAATAAAAAAAACATTACAACATGTTTCAGGACCCCAAGAAGAAGACAGTCTGCCTGTACGGACACTTGGACGTCCAGCCCGCCAACAAGTCCGACGGCTGGGACACGGAGCCCTTCACGCTGGTGGAGAAAGACGGGAAGCTCTTCGGGCGAGGCTCCACCGACGACAAGGGGCCCGTGCTCTGCTGGCTGCACGCCATCGAGAGCTTCCAGAAGATCGGCGTAGAGGTGGGCCATCGAATTGTCATTAATTGGAGTGAAGCATGGAGTTGGAAAAAGAAGACAAAAGTCTGAGAATGCAAAGCGATCTCCCTGGCAAATGTGTTGTAAAACTTTGTATTATATACAGGCAGCTTATAATTGTTTTGCCTTTATTCCATTCCAATGTTTCATAGTGTCTATCCAAACAATTTTTTATTTCATTTACTATCTTTAGACTAATCACTTCACCCTCCATTGGGACCCTGATCGCGGATACTCGGGTAGATATCTGGGATGGTGGGCCTGGCAAGGCAGTATGCTGGTCTCGGTCGTTTTATAACATAGTTTTCCGAGAAAATTTCCCAATTGAACATGGTATTATTTATCTTTATCTAACATTGAAAATACGATCTTATCATACGTCTGTCGCCACATGTAGATATATATAATCTTGATATGTGCAATCACCGGCATCCATCTTGCAACACCCACATTGTAGTTAACAATCAGGCAGCTATTGTAAACACTCATATAATACTGCTATCTTAATAATGTGCGACAGACTGATTAAAAAATATTTAAAAAAAAATAAAAAATTCTGTCTTAAAAATACTGGGAATTGTTAAATAAAACACACAATTATAGTAAATAAATAAACATGTATGCTGTTTTAAGATCCGCCTCGTAGCATACGGGTAGCGCATTTGGCTACGTGCATGATGTCGCGGGTTCGATTCCCGTAGGGGATCAACATGAAATATTGACTTACATGTGATTTTCATATTAATATTTCATGTGTGATACCTTGGACTGGTACTGAAGCGTAAGACTGATCATCCTATCTTCATGTAATCAAATGATCAAGAGACAATGCACTTGGTGTACCAATCCAGTGCCCAAAAGTAGTAATAGCAGTTTAAGGTGTAACTAAATTTATAAGATTAAAATCCATGATCATTGACTGCTAACATTTTTAATTTTATTACAGATTCCTCTAAACATCAAGTTCATATTCGAGGGCATGGAGGAGTCGGGCTCCGAGGGCCTGGACGAGCTGCTGATAGAGAAGCTGCAGCCGGCCGGTTACTTCGAGGACATCGACTACGTGTGCATCTCCGACAACTACTGGCTGGGCACCACCAAACCGTGCCTCACGTACGGTCTGCGCGGCGTGTGCTACTTCTTCGTGGAGGTGCGCTGCGCGGCGCAGGACCTGCACAGCGGAGT
>JAGVSP010001759.1:0-38978 GCA_022494985.1 Micrasema minimum
ACCTACCATTAAAACTCTTATTATGTTTCTAAATACATGTCTGGAGTCCAGGTAACTTCTACCTGGTGCATCATGAGCTTTATGATTTGAAAAACTTCTATGGTGACCGTTGTAAATAACGCGACGGAAACGGAAGGAAGGAACCACAGAGAAAAGCACTGAGCTGGGAATAGACGGTAAAACCACAGAAAACGGAAAAATATGATCGTTTCTCTCATGAGGACTCCAGACATGTATTTAGAAACATAATAAGAGTTTTAATGGTAGGTAAAACTCCGATATTATTTTTAACAAATATTTTTGCTTAAGTAGTGATTTATAAGTCATGGTGTTCATTACTGGAAAATTTTGAGATCAACATAGAGAAGTCAAAAGTAAGTTATATTTATAGTAAGTATCTTTGCTTTACTCGCCATGAAACGCTTATTTGAAAAATAGCCAATGAGGCTTTTCAAAGTGAAAAAAATTAGGGTGGATAATTCGTATTAAAATTTTCAAAATAAATTTTGTTATTATCATAATTGGACAGAAAAAATGTTATTTCTCTATTTTTTTTAAATCTTACATTACACTTAAGGCATATCATAATTATCGTTGCTATACTGCAAGAATTGGCTAACTGTATTATTGAAACATAGTTATGAAATAAACAATGCTTACATATTTTCATAATGATTTTTTTTATTCATTTTTATATAGTGTGCTAACTTTGTAACAAAATGTCGTATCGATAAACGGATATTGGATCAATAGATGATTTGAAAATATTATTACAATGTCTAAAGTCAGTTGGTTTTCGCAGTATAGGAATGATAAACTAAATTACTTGTATAGCTACTTCTTTTTAGAACAAATTTCAACGCAGGGAATTCAAAAAGATATTTTGGAAGACAGGGTCTTGGTTTTTAAATACATTCACTAATTTTATTCAATTAAGTTATTCTGTTTAAATATTTTTAAAGCAGGATAAAATACGATAAACGGCAACTGTAATTTTCTGTATGTAGGTTTCTAAAATACAAGCCCTTTTTGTCTGCATAGCGAAACACTAAGTTCATAATATATTTCTATATACGAAGCAACTATAAACATTATACTCTCTTTGTTTTTTATCAATATCTTCACTTGCAAACGAGTTTAAAATTTAATATCATAATATTTTCACTATTCCTAGTAAATACACCAAGTGTCGAAGTGACCAGTGATTTAAAAAGAAAGTACATAAGGCAACTGTTGAAAATGAAACATTTAACAAAATGATAATTTATTATCAAACACTTTGTGACAATTAGAATTTTAAACTTCCTGTGATTGGTTTATTAAAATCACACGATTTTATAAATAGTTACCCTTTTTCAAAACTGAACTGAATACAAAAATTATCATCTTACGTTTTATAAGTTTTCCACCAAAATATGGTACATTTTTTTTTTATTTTACAGCTCATCAGTATTTGACAAATGACTTGGACATATAAACCATCTTGGATATGAATAAACGCTGATGGTATTATGCAATTTATTAATAGTCTAATTATACAAATTTTTTCAGTAGATATCTGAGCTACCCTCGTGGATAATCAAGGTTCTATTGCATCTCAGTGCTAATGGCTTAGGTCGAGAGTCGTAATCATGAAATAAATCTAAGTTATGTTAAAAAAAGTTCTATGCATACAATTTTATAGAACATATTCAAGTCCTGGCTTAGATTGATTCGATATTTTCCTGTGGACCATTAGACCACTCAAATACCTATAAATTCAATAAAAAATTCAACCTGTTTTCTGTAACTATTATTTGTACCATATTTTCATGGAAAATGAATTAATTTGTAGATTTCTTATATAGCTTTAATAGCTCATCCACACATTTATCTAAACATTCCAGATATTTTAATACGTACGCACTGTCTTATCACAATAGTATAATCATTATAATATAATCCAATAAATGCTTTTTAAACTTTAATATTTATACTGTAAACAAAGATTAACTTGTGTTTAATTAGTAATGGTCTCATATTCAGGGACACGGTCCCACTCTTAGTAAACCAGGCGCACATAAATGCACTGAACAAATCTAATCAAACGCTATTTTTTTTATTGCAACATTTTTAGCGTTTATTGTTTAGCATGGAAAATATTTTAAAAAAAAAAAACAATACAGTGAAAACTCTGTGTAATCATTGGTTGATTTGATTTTTGGCCGTTGTAAACCATCACTTTTTTAATATCTGTTTAACATGCCATTTTAAAAGTGACCAAAGAAAATTATCATTTGTAAGATTTCCACGCAAATTTCGTAAGTTCCAACAGTTGACAGAAACATTGCAACCAAATAATTTATTTTGGAAAATAAATTTCAGGAACAGTTGTTTTGCCTATCAAATATTTTTTTGAATAATCAGCGACACAACTGAGGCAATTTCTTCTAAGCAAATGAGGAAAACATAAATTTGTTCAGCACATCGACACATTTCCGCTACGCCAGAGAAAATATTTAAGTAAGAAATACTATTAGAGATTATTGATGCATGTATTACGTTATTTAACTACCTATCTTCATAATAATTAACCCTCTCCTTGCGTTTGTAACACCATTTGATACAACTGTCAACTTAGGAATGGGTAATAAAATTTATAACTCGACACATTTGTCTCCGAGCTCATCTAATCTGCTGAAGTTAACAAAATATTAGGTAAACTTGAAGAAAAATTCATGATTTCGTATTTTCATTATCCAGGGTTAATTTTTAGTCAGTCAACAAAAAAAAAACCCTGAATTCAGTATCGTTAATAGAACCCATTTCAATAAAAAAAACATGTACCCCCGTCGCACTTACCCTTATGCGCCGCGCATGAACTCAGATGACCAGCTGTGAGTAGGGTGTGCGTAATTTGTAAAAATTATTAGGAATAAAAATAATAAATTGTAAAAATAAAAAGTACATGTTTTTTTATTGAAATGGGTTCTATTAACAATACTGAATTTATGTTTTTTTTTTAACTAACTAAAAATTAACCCTGTATATTGTCATCGTTCAAGCAAGTCACTAGCTCTGGTCTAGGAAAAATCTTGATTTGAATCGCAATCCATAGAAAAAGTTACGATGTACACTCAAATATCACTTTCTCCACATTTTGGTAATGTATATATATTGACTAAGTGAAAATACTTCAAAAGTAAACATTGTTTAACCACTGTTTTAAGCTCGATAAAAACATGAACATTGACTATCTCAAAACAGCATTTCTAGATTATAGTTCATAAGTTGTCACGGCCTACAGAATACAGATTGTTTTTCTGGGTTGCTATGCCGTGTTTTTTTGTGTTTTGGCAACACAGAGCCCACAAACACGGCATAATAACTCAGAAAAACATAATCCGCAGCATTTCTAGAGTTAGCGACTTGCCTGAAGAGCGACAATATCATCTTAACAAGACACTTACCATAACATGTACTACGCATGTGTGTTACAAACGTTTAAAAAAGGACACAAGATATTAAAGGGTTAGAGGGTTAGTGTTTTTGGAATACAATAAATATCATATGGACATGTTTGAGTTTAGTTAGTTTAGTGCACTGTGAAGGTGTCCGCAATGTCTGGATATCCTGGCACTCACTGGGCTACTGAACTAGTGATCTCACTGCGCGAGGGAGTCGAGGATCGCTTTATCTGTTGGCGCTCTTGATCTGCTGCAGTTTCTGCTTCAGCAGGTCCATTTGTGGCTCGCTGCGACTCGTCGTCTGGTGCAGAGAAGGAAGCTGAAAACCATTTCAAGATTAACAAATATTAGCATTATTTATCGCTGCGTCGGTATTTTCTCTTATAACAAGCTCAATGTGTAAAAGTAGGAAAAGCCAAAACTTATTTTGGCCAAAACGGCCCTAACAACCAACCCTTCTAGCAACTAATGTCGTAAAAGCCATTTTGGCCCAGAGAGTTTTAGCTTCGACTACATTTTTGCAGCTCGAAGGGTCGATATGTGAGTAGATTTTCGCGGATGTCGTTTACTACAAAATCTGCAATGTTTTTTGGTGAATACAGATTGAAACGACAAAAAAAGTTAACAAAATATGGGTTCACAAAAAAATAACCTGCAAATATTGTATGGTTCTATTATTATTTACTTTAAATATAATATACTACCTACGGAAAAAAACGTATTGTAAATGAATACCTCAGCACGGGACTTGCCCAGTGAAGTATTTGTAAATTAAAAAAAAGTTAAGTAGGTATATGTGTAAAAAATATATAAAATATTTTTTTTTTTTATCAATTTTATATTTATTTTAAAAGTAAAGATATTTATCAACATAGTCTATTTCTATTCTATAGTGGGGATCGGGGCATTGAGCTCCTGATATCACTGTACAAAGTCTACTGCGTCAACTAGGATAGATACTTACGTCAAATTTAGGATCTATGTTTTGTTTTCCATTATCGTCTAAGGCGTCCGCTAACGTCCTGTTGTCTATGACGGGTGTGCGGGGCTGGGAATTGGAAGCTGAATTGCCCTCTGAACCCATTCCCAACTTTGCCTGCAAACAGGAAAATTAATGATTTCCACATAATCCAACCAAATATACGGATATTCGCTCTTTTCCATTGCTAAGGGGGTGAGGTACTCAGCAAAGCTGGCCGGTGATAGGGTCTCCGATCTAGTGATGTCCACATGCTCTACATAGGAGCGAACATGGTGAAATAAGAAGAGGGTGAGGATTTCAGACTCCCAAAAATGAGAGCCAAGTTAACTCGGATCAATTTGTAATACAAGAGATTTTTAGGGGAATGTGACTGCGGCTGTTTCTCAATATGATTGTAGTCCTTGATTTTCTCTCTAGAATGTAGCTGCTCTAATTTTTTTAATGGGAGTTACATTTATTTTTATACCTTGCTTATTTTATTTGGAAAACCTACAGAGAAACAATAACATATACAGGTGTGTAAAGAAAACTGATGTACAACCCGAAAACTGGTGAATCTACATCATATTTAGAGACGGTTGTGTAATATGACTTTTTAATCTGAGCTTAAAAAAAAAATTTTTTCTTCTCACAAAAGTTTTCATAAGTATGGCAAATTAAGTAAAATTGCTTAAATACTTTTTAAACGCGTTTTTCAATTTTGTTTTCTTTATGGATAGTATTAATTTGACTAAATACGTGATATTTTTATAACTATTTGCGGAAAAAATCGAAAAAAAAAACAACTTTGTACTCAATTTTCTCGAAAACTAAGGGTCAAATCAAAAAAAAAATATTCTACAAAATCTACTCCAAATAATATGTAGATTCACTGGTTTCCCGCTTGTACATCAAGTTTTGTTACCTCTGTATAAGTATACATCATGTTGATTGAAAAAAGCTCCAATTACAGGTTTTCGCAGAATGATCTTTAACAGTAACAAAAACAGGACGTTAAATATATATATTATATTACATATAATATTTTTATGAAGGAAAGGGAAAGGGATGGGAATAGGTAGTGGAAGTTAGTATTTAAGAGAGAAATTAAGTTGCTGGATGTATTTTTTAGTGTAGGTAGTTTAATTTTCTTGCGACTTGGGCGGAGCATGTCTGCAAAGCAGCAGCCAGCATCACCCACCATATGATACGTTAAGAGGAAATATATACAGATTGTCCATAGTTTTGTCCTATCTTTATTTATTTAATATATATCTACAGGGCCACAACTGGAAGCTCTATCATCCCCAATTCCACCTCAACCCTAAGAAAAACATCCTTCCCAGTAGGGTGGTTTCAGACTGGAACAAATTGCCAGGCCTAGTTGTCCACTCCACTACGGTCAACCAGTTCAAAAACCATTAAGATGCAGAAGGCAGACAAGAGGCAGTACAAAAGATATAAGCGCACCAGCAAAAGCTGCCTTCTATAATAACAATAATATTGTTTTACCCTTTGTGCTGTTTTTTTTTTATCATTTTGACAAAACATGCGCTGGCTCACCTATGGGTATATTGGGTATATTATTGTTGAAGGCTGCCATGGCGGACAGGGGCAGGGCGGGGGGCAGCGAGGGGGCGGGGCGGGGGCGCGCCCCCGCTGCGCCGCCCCTCCGCCACGTCCCGCAGCCCGCGCTCGATGTATTTGCGGAAGAAGTTGGACTTGTCCTTCAGACACGACCATATGTCCACGGCGGGGTGCCTCTCCTGGGAAGCGAAACAGGTCAACTAATATAAATTGGGTCCAAAACAGATACCAACTAGGTTAAGAGATATAAAACAAACAATTATATGACAAATACATGGTTTAATAAAACTCATAGTACAACCCGAAAACTCGTGAATTTACATCATATTCATATCGACGGTCCCAACGTATACTGTCAAATCTAAAAAAGGCGATTTTCGTTTTATTGTTTTCAACTGTCTATTTTATATAATATTTTCAAGTGGTCAAAAAAAATTACAATTATATTCGATTTATAAAATTCCAAAATTTAAGAGGAAAAAAATTTTTTGTTGGCCACCTAAAATATTATGTAAATTGGACAGTTTAAAACAATAAAATGAAAATAGCTTTTTTTCAGATTCGACAGTATACGTTGGGACCGTCGATATTTGGAGTCAAATGTGTAAAATGCTGGTTTTGATTCTGTTTTCATTATTGATGGAAAATAATATATTTTTTTTAAATCAACTTCTTTCTCAATTTTCTCAAACTATGGGTCAAATCGAAAAATCAGTAGAGTTGCGCTGGACTGGAAAAAGTTTAGAACAGTCTAGGAAAAGGGTGGGGCTTTCATTAAAAGTCGCGGGTGGAGGTGGATCGATCCCTCAGTTACACTAGCGCACATACCCTGAAGTCGTACAGCTGGCTGAGCGCCTCCATGGAGTGCTCCTTCTCCCCGATTCGCTTGAGGATCTGCGCCAGCTCCTCCTGCACCATCTTCATGGGGCTGCCATCGCTGATGCCGCCCACCGGGGCAGCTGGCTGGATATTGTCTACGTCTATTTTCAGAGACTGCAAAAGGAAACAGTATTGAAGGATAACGTTCTTGATATTAAAACACTGATTATTTAGCCCAATATCACCCAGTGCCAGCCATACTTTCTATGGGGAACACCTGTTGGCCAGCCATTATCAGATACATTTTTTTATCTCCTTTAACAAAAAAATATCATAAAAATAATACGATGCAAACACGCATTTGATCGATATCTAAAACGTGTGAAAATATCATTGCTCTAATGTTGAATTCCAGGGAAAAAATTCGAGGAATACGTTTGTAAGGGAAGCGACCGCGAGTCACGCGGTGGAGTATGCTCTTAAGATACTATTTATTTTATTTTATTTTATTTATTAACCACCTCAAAAGGCCAGGATGCCCAATTACAGAGGGGAACAACGTCACAAACACCCAGGCTTGAGAAAAATCACTTTTTAATTTTGTGTTCTCACCCGGAATCGAACCCGGAACCTCCGTATCGTGAGTCCAGCGTCCTAGCCATTACGGTACGGAGGCCGCCAAGTATGCGTTGATGAGCCAATGCATGAAAGGAGTGAATCCCACATTGGGATGTGACTTATCAGAATTAAACATACCTTGAAAAGCTTCATGAGATAGGTGTGAAGTTCCGACTCGTTCACATCAGGTACGAGGGTGAGATGGTTGATGATACCGCCACCCTTCTCTTCACCAGAGTGTGAACCATAGTCTTCACAGTCCTGTGGATGTGTCGTGTATTAGTAGCAATACTTCTCAACTTTTTTTCCCGCAATTCATCGAAAAATTTCGAATTGAAAATTGACAGCTAAGACGATGTGAAGTTAGCTCCAAAGATACCAACAAAAAAATAAAATCCATAAACAAAACCTAGCTTCGGATCAAATACCAACTTACAGAACTACCACACATCATCAGTCAACCACTACCAACATGATTTTATTCGAATTTAACTGTTGGTATTCTGTGTGTTATAAATTAAAAACCTTTCTTTTCATTTATGTGACAGTTTTGAGATTTTGCTTTGACATTGATTGATTGCCGATATTTAGTGTTTTGAGGTTAATTTTACAGTTTTGTTTTTTTTACAACTACAATCTTTTATTGCTTATTTTTACGTGTTTTTAAGGCTAATTTTACAGACGATTTAATGTTTTTCTAAAAAAAATATAAATATATCAAACAACCATAAGTAATTTTTTCAATAAAAAGTGAATTTTACTTTTTTTTAAATTTCCCTCTATTTACATTTTATTTTGTCAGTCCCTTGAAAAACGTAATTTATTTATTTAGGGGTTTCAATGTAATCGCAACCAGTTGTCACCTGAAGGGGGTGTCGCTGATGTTGGTGTTCCTCTTCCAGTAGCTGCTGGGGTAGGTCTTGAAGAACAGGTGCAGCTGCAGCATGAGGCGGTCGTAGTCCAGGCGCTCCGACTCCCACGAGGGGATCAGCTTCATCACCTTCCACAGGCACTTCATTTCCAGCTCCTGGTAGCGTGGCGAGGGCGGGTCTCCCGCCACCGACCTGTCCAGCAGGCTGATCAGGGCCTGGGGGGGACAAGGTACATTCGGTCAGACAAGTGCAGCGCATCTCTTCGTCACTTTCCACGTCACAGTCCAGCAGAGAAACCAGTGAATCTACATCATATTTGGAGTTGATTTTGTAGAGCAATTTAAAAAAAATTTGAACCATAGTTGTCCAGAGAATTGATCAAGAAATTTTTGCAAATTATCAAAAATAATTTATTTAGTCAAATTAATGTAAAATTAAAAACTGTATTTTAATAATAATTCACGCAATTTTACTTAATCTGCGGTACTTGTGAAAGTTTTAAAGAGAAGAAAAATTTATTTTTTCAATCTAGATTTAAGTCTCGAAATACGATGTAGGATTCACCAGTTTTCGTTAAGCAGGTGGTATGGCCGCGTCGAGTGACTTGGGACTTACACAATGAGCGCAGTGTGGTCGCTCCTCTCGAGCACCTTGACGCAGACGTTGTTGGTGACGCGCACCAGCTTGTCCTCGCCCTCGGTGCAGTTCTTCTCCAGCGCGCGGCTCACCAGCAGCCGCAGGAGCTGGTCCACCAGGGCGCTGACCGTCCCCGCCGACACGTTCCTACCCGCTATCTTGCCGTCGTAGAACTAAAACAAACTCAAACTGATTAGCATTCCATTTTGAAGTGAAGACGGCTACCATTTATCAACCTTGTTTTGTCAAAAATCTATTCATGGTGTAACAATGAATAAATTACCGCGCTGAGGACGGTCATCACGAATCTGTAGGCGTCGAAGATGTCCCCGTGGTCGGCCGCCTGCGCTGGGCGCTGCAGGATCTGCAGCTGCTCCGCGATGGCCAGCAGCAGTGGCTCCTCGAACGGGGCCATCAGGTTGGCGCGGTTGGAGCTGAGGATGCCGCTGATCTGGGACAGGGCGCTTATAGCCACCTGGAAGAGAAATAAAAAATTATACTAAAGAGAGCTGCCATTAAAATGCAATTAAAACGAAACTTTAGTTACGTACCTACATTATTAAAAAATATACATGGAGTAACAAAACTCGTAGTACAACCCAAAAAGTAATGAATCTACATCGTATTTGGAGACGAATGTGTAATTTTCTTGCAAAAATTTATCAAAAAAAAAAACTTCGTACTCAATTTTCAAATTTTTTTCTACAAAATCGAGTCCAAATATTATGTAGATTCACTGGATTTTGTGACACCATATCGTCGCCGTTCAGGCAAAAGTCACTAACTCTGCTCTAAGAAAATTTTGATTTGAATCACAATTCATAGAAAAAGTTATGATGTTTAAATGGCAAACATCACTTTATCCACATATTTACTAATTTAAATATTTGGATTACATAAAAACACCTCAAAAGTGATTTGATCATTCATTTATCCGCGGTAAAATCGCAAACATTGATTATCTCAAAACAGTTTTTCTTGAGTTAGTGACTTTTGCCTGAACGGCGACGATATATATTACCCTGTATTAATAGTATTGTATGGCTTGCAATGGCTACAGACGTGGAAGGGTATTTACCGATAGATTGGGGCTGGCGATGGCCTGTATGTTCCTGGTGAGCGTGTTGTCCTGGTCGTACATGGGTGCTGCGGGCTGCGTGGGGGACTGGTGCGGGGGGCGGGGGTTCAGGGCGGGGCGCATGGAGGGGGGAGACAGGGGCAGGCAGCTGGAACAGGCGAGAAAACATGTGTTAATTATTTATTAAAAATTTCAAAACTAGTTTACATGTCTGGGCACCCACAATTTTTTTTATCAGTGTAAAAACAAGTATTCAGGTAAAGTTTGAAGCTAATATTCTAATTGGAAGACAGTGCTCAAAGGTATGTAATATTAAGAAAAAATATGAAAAAATCTGGCATTTCGAGGGTTGTTCTAAATTAAGTACAACTACCTGGGAAGTAGTAAATTAGTTTATTTCATGATGATGAATGGTATGACTAATTAACAATCTAGATATTGGTTCTAAATCTTTGACACCTATCAAGAATATAGAGTCCGCTTGACGTGTTATAGTAGATGACAAAGCCATATTTTCACAAAAAGTCCAAAATAATCACTTGAATAAAAGCACTCCTCACAAACAACCATTGATAGTTCTAATTTTTTCAACTCTTTAACACATTTTCTTGGTATTTTCACAAAAAAATTTTTTTTTTTTTTTTTATATGGGAAAATTACAAAAATTTTAAAACCTTGGAGACGTTGAGCATAGCCTTTTATTCCACCTAGGACATTGAAATTTTAGCACTTAACTACTATCAACAAAAGTAAAAAACTTAGCGGGTGCCCTGAGGTGTAGGGTACACCTGGGTACAGGCCTGACGGGGGGTGGCTGCACCGGCTCGTCCAGGAAGCTGAGGTCCATCTCCTGCAGCACGGGGCGCCGGGTCATTGCGCGGATGTCCTCCTGCAGCCCGTCCTCTATGGCGGCCATGACGCTCGGGTCCAGCCCGAAGGGGCCGCTCACGGGCCGCACCTGCTGCCCCGCCTCGCTATCGACTGAGGCCTGCAAATTAGAGATTTTAATTTAGAATTTAGTTTTATTTATGGATACTATTAATTTGACAAAATAAATTATATTTGAAAATTAACAAAAAAATTTGAAAAAAAAATCATCTTCGTACTCAATTTTCTCTAAAGTATGGATTAAATAAAAAAAAATTGCTCTACAAAATCGACTCCAAATATGATGTATATTCACTTGGTATCTTAACTCACTATCAACAAAAGTTAAAAACCCAATAGAAAACACGAATATTCTTAAAAACGTTATAAATATTTAAAAGTATATTTTTACAATTCCAACAATATAAAACACAATGATCAAAAATGTTGTTTTCATTTATAAATTTATGTTTTAAAAACACGAAAATACGAATGATTTTTAACGCCCGTTATTGGTTAATGACGTCATACCCGTAACCATGAATTACGAAGTACGAGCGCGCCTATATTGCTGTGACGTCACACCGCATGCGCGCGCAAATGAAGATTTTGCGAGCGATTGAAAAAGCGCTATTTCAAACCGCGCTAAAAAATTCATATGACTTGGTAAAAAATTTAAAAAATTCCCTATATATTGTAATTTTTCAATCAATTTTTTTAAAAAATAAAAAATCGGGAAGAACCCAATTGTGCATCGAGTTTTGTTACACCATGTATATACTCACATAAATAATTTTTTCTTATGTGGTAAATAAAATTTAGAGTAAATTCTAAATATCTTATATATTCTAAGAGTGGAGGTTGTTAATTTTAAAATAAATAAATATATATTCTAAATAACATAATTTATCCATATTATATTAAATTTTTTGAAAATAAACCAGTAGTACATGTATCTACTATGTTGTAAAAACTCGACATGGACATCACAATGTGGTTACTTAATTCAAAAAATTATATTGGACACGGGTTAAAAAATAGACAGCAAAAATGACAGCACATTCTAACATCTAACATAAACAATTTACCCCAAAAATTTAATTAAACAAATATTATTTTTACTTTATTCATCTACTAATGAAGCGATGATTTAAAATGCTAAACATTTTTATGTTTCTATTTAACGTGCATACATCAAATCACTTGAAAAATAAATAACCGTTCTCTGATGACCGAGAAGCTTCGAGAAGCTGACTGGTGATCAGAAAGACCCAGGTTTAAATCCTAGAGCGATCGTTTATTATATTTTAGTGATTTGATGAATGCACATGGTAATTATGATTTTTTTATATATTTTTCTTGATTTGTTAAATAAATTAAACAATCTACCCCAGAAAGATAAATTATTTAACAATTTACCCCAGAAAAATTCAATTTAAATTACGCTATGCTCAGCAGTGTTCCATTTGGCAGTTGCCCCCTAAAGTTGGCGGGAATGTCTAGATCGATAAGCGACGGGGTCTTGACCAAATTCCCCCTCGGATTCCTGTCTTCGTGGTTCGCCCGCCTGCCTTTTATTTCTGCCATTTTCCTTTTGATGATGACAATCTTGGGCGTCTATGGCGACATTGGATCGCCACAGTTGAAATTTCAAATTGAGAATGGAATGAAAAATGGAAGCGTGCATAATAGTAATAAATAAATTAAAGTATATTATGTAAAGTAAGGTCCCCTATAGGCAGTTTTGCCAATATTGACCCCACTTATCAACAACTGATGTAACAAAATGTATTGTGTAAAAAAAATGAATGTGAATTTTAAGCCGGTATTCAAATGCATTGACCAGAAAACTCCTGGTTCTATCCATGTTTTAGTGAGTTTTTTTAAAACTAGTCAATGCGTCTGAAAACTGGCTTAAAATTCATAAAATAAAAATAGAAACCCCACGTGGAGCTTTTAACGAGTTTTGAAAAAACATTCCACCATTATTGGATCAGATATTTGAGTTAATAATTCGTTTGTTTCTTATAGACCTACTCCATTCAGAAATATTTGAGTAGAAATGGATATATTCTCATTAACGAAAATTAAGGCATAGAGTGTAAAAACAACATAATTAGTACAGATGAAAAATAAAAGGTTTATTTTATCCATTTTATTTAATAATAATTATAACTAAATAATAAATCAAAATATTGGCGATATAATAGTGCGTGTTAAGAGGTGAAAGAAGAAAGCGCAGATAAAATAAATGAATAAAAAAATGGTTTATTCACCTCATCTGTGGTGGGGGGTAGTTGGGCATAGCGTCTTCTTCCTCTTCTTCGTAATCGTTTGATGGCTGATTTTGCTCTGCGGTTATTTGCTTTTGGTTATTTGACTGAAAAAGATGAAATTTTATATTTACAGGTTTACCCCCTAATTTATTACTACTCTCTCCTATCACACATGAAATATTTAAATGTGAAAAAATGCACTGTAATATTTTTCAAAGATATACTAGGAGGCGGACTTTTTAATTAGGACATTATTAAATAAGGAAGAAGAAGACATCTCCTATCTCTTCCTTAAATTTTGTTTCTGTTTTTACCTCCCTTCTAACCTAGGCAGACATTGAGTGTGATAGCATATGTGTGTACGTATTTAAAAGTGTTTATTTCTGTTTTTGCGTTTAAGTTAAATACATTGACTACTTTATTTTATTGGTTGATTGGAAGAAATTGCCAACTAGGCAATAAACCCGCCAATGTACACCACTGTATGTACAAAAAGCTAAATAAAATAGTATTTTTACTAACCTCTTGCTGAATGGGTCTTCCTGTAGAACTTAGTGGAAGGAGCATGGACTTCCTGTTGGTAGTATCTCTTCCTTTAGCTGCACGTTTTATTCTTTCTTCCAATAGTGAATGGTCTTTGTCAGAAATCTGAAACATTAATTATTCCTATTATTATTGTAGGCAGGCAGCATTAGCTGGCATTTGCAGCTATATCTTTTGAACTGATTCTTGTCTGCCTTCTGCATCTAAACGGTTTTTGAACTGGTTGACCGTAGTGGAGTGGACAACTAGGCTCGGCAATTTGTTCCAGTCTGAAACCATCCTACTGGAAAGGAAGTTTTTCTGAGTGTTGAGGTAATATTTGTATGAAGTTAAAATTGATATTTTTTGCCAGATTTCAGCAGGTCTGTTCCAAAGATAAGTACCCGGATTAAAATGAAAATTCCTTGTTGTTGTTGGACTATCGTTCACACTTAGCAATACTTTAATTATTGGACGGCGGAACAGGTTTGTTGCATTACCTGTCCAATCATCTTGTAGACCTTCTCGCCCTCTAGGTAGTAGGCCTGGACGACGCAGTTGAGGGCGCCATTCCGCACCGAGTTGTCCCGGTCCGAGATCTGGCGGGCGATCTCCTTCAGCGCCGCGGCGGGCGACGGGCCGCAGATACTCACGCCGTAGCTCTCTTACATACAATGGATCCCTGTGTGTTTTAAATTAAATGTAAAAGTGTATTAAAAATGATTATCTGTTAGGTTGAATAATTTTGTTTAATCTCTTCTCTACCCACCTCCACTATCCAATTTGACACAGCTTTTTAAAAACAAGTTCTTGTTTTATTGATCTGATGGACAAAGGGAGCATGTTGTAGAGCTTGACAGCATAATACTCATAATCCCTCTGACCAAAAGTAGTGCGTGTCTTTACTTGCTTCAATATTTTCTGCGTACTGGATCGTGTGGCTCTTGGAGAGGAGTGGGAATGTTGTAATACATCAAGTGGCCACTTAACCCAGCCAATGACAGGTCATAAGCCCTGTAAACGCCTAGATATCCATATTCCCTTCCAAAATTCTCGTCTCTGTTGAGATGTCAAATTGCAAAATATATTCGTTTAAATTCATTTATATTTGAGATGTAAAAACAGTGTACGAGGTCTGTTCAAAAAGTATCGCGAATTTTATATTTTTTCAAAAAGTATTTATTTATTCATGAATATCTATTTTGTCCCCTTCAAAGTAATTCCCCTCGGATATAATACATTTATGCCAACGTTTTTTCCAATCCTCGAAGCACTTAAAAAAATCATTTTTTGTGATCTTGTTCAGCTCCTCCTTCGATGCCGTCTTTATCTCCTCAATCGTGGCGTAGCGTCGTCCTTTCATGGGCCTCTTCAGTTTTGGAAACAGGAAAAAGTCACAGGGGGCCAGGTCTGGGAATATGGTGGCTGCGGCGCTATTACTGTGTTGTTTTTGGCCAAATATTCGCGCACAAGCAACGATGTGTGAGCAGGGGCGTTATCATGGTGCAAAAGCCAGTTTTTGTTCTTCCACAAAATCAGGCGTTTCTGGCGGATTGCTTCGCGCAAATTGCGCATAACTTGCAGGTAATATTCCTTATTGACCGTACTACCCTGTGGCAAGAACTCATGATGCACCACGCCCCTGCAATCGAAGAAAACTGTGAGCAAAAATTGATCCATTTTTTGGAATATGGCAAAAATCGAAGACGAGCCAAAACACATCCAAGCAAAACAGCTGTCAAAAATTAACTAAACATTCAAAATGTCCGACCTTGTCAGCATAAGTAAGGGACGTGAGTACCAACATAACGCTACAAAAAAATCAAAAATCAAATATACGTAGCCCGCGGAAATTCAAAATTCGCGATACTTTTTGAACAGACCTCGTATATAACTATTGCGTAGCTATTGATGTATAAAAAATACACACAAGATTTAAAACAACTAAATTTATAACACAATATGAAAACTGCAACTTAAAAAACTGTATCGAAAATTTGTAAATATGGAATGTCATTTCAAATAAATTTTTAAATAACACTAAGTTTCCAAACCCAGTTTAAGTCGTACGATTTTTAGTATTTAACAAATTGTAATAGATTTATACATTTTGAAAGCGTAAACATTAACTTGATTAATTCTACAGTTCAACACTTTTTAAATATTATATTTTCACGCGTTACTTTCATTCAAAACGGTCGCTTTTTTGCTACTGTTTATTCAAGAACTGTGAATATTGTCAAGCAAAAATCTTAACACATCCGCCCAATATTTTTATTAACGCAAAACAAAAAAGCGAAATGAAATAAGAATTTCATTAACAAATTGTCAAAAACGTTTTTATCAAAATTCAACAGATTGATTAAAAAAGACTGATAAAAATGTTAGGTTTGTGTCTTTAGATAAAAATAGACAGTACACCTTCAGTGTCAACAATAATAAAGATCTGAATTAATAATCTACCTCCCTATAAATTTCTAATGTGTCCTAATATTTTTGTGCAAAAATTTCTTGGAAAGACGAGTAATGGGATACTTGTTTTACTATCATTTTTTAAAGTTGGTTTGTTGGATATTTATGATACAAAAGTTATTAATTGAAAATGATACATATTTGTTTACACAAAAAATTCAAGTTAAAAAAAAGAAAATAAATTTAAAGAAACGAAATATTTCTATAACATGAGTCGAAAAAATTTTTATCTTTAAAAATAACCTTTTTTTTCAGAGACGTTTTTTACGCACAAGTCTGTATCTGAGTAGCTCTGATGACTGTGTCTAATCGGAGTGTATGTAGTTAGCAAAGTGGTTAGTAAAATTAAGTGAATCTAAAAACAGTGGTATTTTTATATGATTTAAATTCTACACGTTTTAAGGAAACTCGTAGTACAACCCGAAAACTGGTGAATCCACATCATATTTGGAGTCGAATGTGTAATAACGCTCCGGCCGTTAATTTTTGTAAATCAAATTTTAGATTGAATTGAATACATAGGGAAATACAACGTTTTTAGAAAGAGATCTAAAAACAAGTGATAGACAATCCAATTTAGAGTTGAAAGAGATATTATAGTGTCTAGTTATATTCCGACTTGTTAAATGCTTGATAAATCGAACGCGAAATACTTTCCTATCACTATTTCACACTATTTCATGTTAATTAAACAGCGATGAAGTGTGGTCTCACTCTCGCAAGATAGCTCATGACTTATAAATACTATACGAGAACTTGATAATATCCTATTTCCTCTCATCGGAATTAGATGGCGCGCTCTGATTTTTTCTCACTCATCGCAATTACGCAAAAAGTTTAGCGCTATAAAACGGGGTTATTTAGGAATGCGGGCCTAATTTAAATATAAAAAATAATTATTTATTTCATGTTGTTTAAACTCAAAAGCGTGAATGCAACCTTTAGCAATACTTGCAGTCCCACATTACAATTACTGTTCAATGCTTTTTTGTCATCGACACGTGTAAAACTGTATCGAGAAGTTATTAAAACCGTCAAGAGAGCTTCAAAAATAACGTCTGCAAAATTTTTTAATAGTCTGTGACTGTCCAACTTTTTTTCGGATCATAGACTTCGTTTGATTAGTAATATAAACTAATCAAAATATTAGTGCGCTTTTTAATTAACATATATATGGTATGATTTGCATTTGTAAAACTTTGTTGGAAATAAATTTGGGTATTAAAAAAATAATTTTTTTCAATGAAACATTTTCAAGGAAACATTTTTTTATTTATTCGTAAATAAAAAATGGCACAGTGTACATCATAAATTTATGTATAACATAAACTAACCTGCAAATTAAACATTGTTAATTAATAATATTAAAATAAAAACGAAATCGATTTAACGAACGAGACAGAGATAGTAGGTACTTGTGCTGAACTAGTAAATGGCTTAAGGAACGTACTGAGTACAAAAAACGCGGTTGTGTTCTGTCCCTGTGTAATATTGCATTTGGACTAAGTCCGCAGCGCGCACATCATAAAGTCGTGTGGTCATAGAAATATTATATTAAATATATATATTATAACACACCCTTTTTATTAAAAATTGTATTACCAGTTGTCACTAGTAAGTATGAAATCATCAAGAATTTTTAGTGCGTCAAAAATATACGTAACATTAGAGAGAGTGGTTCCATCCTCCTCTAAATCTACTGGCCAGACTGACGTACTCCTGTACAGTCATGCGATTTAAGAAATTAATATACATATGTTGACTTTTTGTATTATGGTAATTTTTGTAAAATAAAAAATCACAAGAATAATATTTTTCTAAATAATCCGATATATATTATATGTACGTACTAACTACTGGGATTTAATTTATTATTGACGTGCCGTAATAAGTTTTGTTTGTAATTAGTTAATTAATTTTACTTTTATTCCAATATTATTTTTGTACGATTACAGCTTTTTTTCCCCCATATGAACTGAGCTTAAGTTACCCCCAGAATCAATAATAACCGACACGTATGTCGCATACCACAATAAAGTGACCGTCACATACAGGAAAGAGGGTGACGGTCGATTCAAATTAAAGTAAAATAATTATTTTGAAAGATGTAAGTTTTATTTTCTAAAAATTTAAACGCTATCGTAGTGATACAAAATATTAGATTTTGTAGAATAAATGTGTAAAAATATTACGGAAAAAGAAAGAGAATTTCAACTTCTCAAATTGAACGAATGTTAAGGACTGTATAACCACACGATTTTCTAAATGACCACCTTTTTTAAGTGAATTTTTTTATGTGCGAAAACTGACAAAGTTGACACAATTTTTTTATTAATGACTGCATAACCTGAGTTATGGTAACGCCATAGTAAAAAAAATAAATACAATGTTTCTTTAAAATATCACGTTAAAAAAATATGACCCAAAAGAAGTTAAGTGAAATCATGGGCAAGATTTTTAACACATATTTCAAATTTTTTTTTAAATGTAATAAGTAAGCACAATTAATTAAATTTGTAATTTTATTATGTTTGTATAGATATTAAAAATATTTACTTAATAAATAAAAGGTAGAATTATCATCCCTGTAAAATTTTTAGAAAAAATAATATTACGTTATCCAACTACTTCAAGGACACATTCAATTCTTACAAACGCGAAATTCCGTTTCCCCCGTAAATCGGTAATAATAAAAGCAATGGAATCTAATTATATCGTGAATGTAAGCGTATTTATTCACAAGAGGATTATGTTATTTATAAGTTATGCCCTGTACATTTTAAGACCGAATTAATGGACAAACGGTTAGGGGAAAACAAACTCTATAATTTTTTATCTACGAAATTCACTTTTGTAAATAACTATCACCAACAAATTTTTTACGGCCACAGCCATAATATTTTTGAATCTGAGCTATAGCTTATAGGTAATGAGATATATTTTATTTTTTATTATTTATTTATTTATTTTAACCACCTCAACAGGCCCAGGAGGCCCAAAATTACACCTGCAAATTTTATAACAACATCACGTTCTGAACACTGTACTAGGCTTATTAAAAATCACTTTTGATTTTTATGTGTTCTCACACCGGGAATTCAGAGGGAACAACTCAGAAACCCTGGGAAAAAACACCGTATCGTGACCTCCGTCTAGCTAGCGTCATTAGCCGTTACGCTACGGAGGCCGTATAGCACAAAACTAGATTTTTTCAGCACGTTTGTCATGTTTTAGGGGTGCATTGCTTTGCTTGCTTGTCGGACCGATGCATTATAATTTAATGTACAAAGGGTGGCCCAGAAAGACCGAAGTGGTGTGAATTCCTTATAACTTTTTTATTATATTTTTTTTTTTCTTTTCTTTTCAGTATTTTGTAAAGAAGACTTGGACAATTTATAATGGAGCAATACACAACTGAACAACGTGCCCAAATCGTTGAAATTTACTTTTTGATCCATTGTGTTGACTCAGCGTGCATACCGTCGTCAATTGAATGTGCGGGTTGCACCCTCTCAGTCAACATCTAACCGTCTGGTTGCAAATTTTCGACAACAAGGAGCAGTAAGGAACCTTCCTGGTTCCGGCAGACTACGAACTGTGCAAACGTTTGACAATATTGAACTGGTACAGAGAGAGAGTATTCGGGAGGATCCAGAAACATCAACCAGGAGAACGTTCGACACAACTTGGCCTCTCAAGAGGGTCGCTGCAGCGAATTTTGCATACAATAACAATGTTTCCATACAAAATTCAACTTGTCCAAGAATTGAAACCGACAGATTACCAGCAACGACTTGACTAATGCAATTTATTTCCAGCACCACTTCGGTCTTTGTGCCACCCTGTACTTTATCTTACTTTTTATTTTTATTTTTTAATCCAATTTTTATGTTTTTGTATTTTGTAAGTTCATTGTTTCATTGTCCTGTATATATATTTTGCGTGTCACAATTTATTCTCATGTAATGTAACTTAATAAATGTACTTTTGATGCAATGTAAATTAAATGTAATTGTAAATGTAACTTAATGAATGTATTTTGATGCAATGTAAATGACATCAGGCGTATATGTACTAATAAATAAATATGACTTTTGAATCTAGGAAAAGCTTTCAAAAGTACGATTGAGGAAAATTGCGGAAAATCTTATTAAAATGCGTTTTTTTATTTCGTTTTCTTTATGAATAGTATTAATTTGACTAAATAAATGATATTTGATAAGAATTTGCAAAAATTTATTGGAAAAAAAAAAACTTCCTTATCAATTTTCTCGAAAACTATACTAAAGGGATAGGAAAGAGGATGAATGAAGGATGTTTTAAAGGTTTGAATAGAGGTGGTAATGCTTCAGTCGTTTCTTAAAAACAAATGTATCAACCTACATTAATCATTATTTTAAAACTTTACAAGCGCAGACAATATATGTACAAATAATAAAAGTGATTTTTCATTGTTTGTTAGATTGAGTTAGATTATTTATAAAATGTTCACCTGTCCTCTGTCGGGCGTTCTTGGACTTGAGACCCTCCATCAGGTACCCAAACAGCTTGGTGACCGAGTACACCACACAGATCTGCTTCAGCAGAGCCTTGACTCCGTTCCTCACAGTGTCCTTGGGGTCGCCCACCTGCGGAGGAATACATAACACTGATATTCGGGTATTAAGAACATAGCTCAAATTCCTAAGGATGAGAACTGGATGACATTGAATTTGTGGAAAGTCAGGTGATACCCTGCACCATCCCTTCCCTGAAATTGGTCCTGTAAACTCCTCTCCAAACGATCCAGTATGCAGAAAATATTGAAGCAAGTAAAGACACGCAATTTTGGTCATAGGGATTATGAGTATTATGCTGTCAAACTCTACAATGTGCTCCCTTTGTCAAACAGATCAATAAAACAAGAACTTGTCTTCAAAAAAGCCGTGTCAAATTGGATAGTGGAGGTGGCTAGAGTAGAGATAAGCGAAATTGTTTCAACCTAACAGATAATCATTTTTAATTCACAATTTTACACACTTGGATTATGTAAATAATTCAAAAAATAATTATAATTGTAAAATTAGTCCTCGGCACGGGTCACCCGAGCGAGGACAAATTGATTTATTTAAAAATATATATTTTTTAATGTGAAGTAAGCCTATTTAACGGTTTTAATCTTGAAACATTGCCATTTTTTATGTTTTGTGAGATGCATAGACCTTGAAAGCCCTTATTTATTTTTTTATTTATCGTTTTATTACATTAATATTTTTTGCAGTTTGGAATGTTTATATTTCAGTTCTTTTAGGTCTAACCCATGTTGAACTGAAATAGTACATGTATATATTATTTGAAAATTTTTAACATATTAATAATTAAACAATAACAATAGTAATAAAACTAAATTAAATAAATTCAATGACAGGGAAACAAAATATAATGAAAATAAATAATAAGAAAAACAATAAACTGAACAAAAGTAAACAATAGACTTAAAAATACATAAACATAATTAATACATTGAAATTTTCCTATAAAATGCTTATCTTAATCAAGATTGTACTTTAAATAGATCTGACACCTCTTCCCTACTCCCATGCATCAGCCAATCATGTATATACTATATATACTCTACTTTGTAGCCGCAAATCCAAAAAATAAGACAAATTCCGAGGATAGCCGCATGACAATCTAAGATATAATAGCTGTACCAAACTGTAATTTGGCGCTTGTCCACATAGACAGCCGTCCACATAGACAGCCGCTCTCACCTTCAACACTAGGTGGGGTATGAAGCAGGTGGCCTCGTACTCGGCCATGTGGTAGTCCTCGTTGATGAGGTAGTTGAACACCACGTTCAGGTACTCCAGCCCCTTGAGCAGCACCGAGGGGTTGGTGTCGAAGAAGCGCAACGTCAGCCACTTGAACACCAGGTCCAAGTTGGCCACCAGCGCTGGCCCATTGTCGGCCAGATCCTCAATCAGGGACTCTATAGCCTTTATGTGGTACCTGTGAAAAAGGTATAAATACATGGTGTAACAGAACTCGACGTACAAGCGAATCCAGTGATATTTAGAGTCGATTTTGCTGAATAAAATTAGTTGACCCATAGTTTTCGTGAAAATTGAGTACGAAGTTGACTCATTTCAAAAATTCTTTTTTTTTTGAGTCCTCCCCCCCCTCATATAACTAGGACTCTATAGACTGTTGGTATTTATATGCCGAGCCAGTATTTTCAAGGGTCAGTCAGTGATATTTTCAATGAATTATCAAGATGTCCATATTGTTACATACATGTTAGAATGAAATTTTTAAATATTAACAGGAATTTATAGTCAAAATTTTCTGTATTTTATGGAGAAAAAAATGGTCAGCCTGATTATAGACAGCAATCTACAAAATGAAGAAAGGGCTTTTACGATGGTTTGGTCATGTGGAGCGAATGAGTGATGAAAGAACGGCTAAAAGAAGTTTAAATGCAAGTGTGCCTGGATGTAGAAGCCGCGAAAGGCCGAGAAAGACATGGCTTGACAAGTACGTCAAGTACTTGAAAGCGGTCATGTGAAAAGTCAGAATAATCGGCGTATGTGCATGAGAATATGTATGAATGTAGAGGAAACAAAGGAAGTCTGTCAGGACAGAGTGGTATGGCGTTCTATCCTCTCTGCCTACCCCTACGGGGAAATGGCGTGATGGTTAGTTAGTTAGTTTATGTGAATGAATTACCTGAAGTCAGCATGGAACATATTGGAGATAAGGGACCTGTTCAAGCCGGCCGTTGTCATTTGATCCTTCAGCAAATCGAAAAATTCCTCACGCGGGGTGAGGAAGTTCCATTTTAAAACTGCAAAGAAAAAAATTAACAATTATCATCGCACAAAGTGATTGTGATTTTTCTATCTTTCTCTTGATTAGTTAAATAGTTACCTTTTAATTTCTGATCGTCGATAATTCTCTGGTGCTTTATATTGTTGATGGGCAGAAGGGGAACAAACGCCTCCGCGTCGTCATCCTTCTTGGATCGGGCAGATGAGGCGGAAGCTGACTTCACTATCCCCTGAAACATTCAATCAATTACTACTTTGTATTAATCCTCTGAGGCCATATCAAAGAGCTAGTAAAGAGAAATCAATTGTTTCTTGTCCTGCATTTTGTATAGAGTTTAATATCCATAGAAAAAATATCTGATCACAAGAGCTATGTAAATATCTTCTCGACTCTGTGATCTTCTGTTACTGTACTTTAAACTTAACGTAACTAATCATGATGCCATTTCTCTGAAAGGGTAGGCAGGGATGAAAGAATGCCACACCACTCTGTACAGACACACTTCCTTTACTTCATAACTCTTCTCATGTATCCCAATATTCTTTTTCAAACTTTCTATTCTTCCTCATCCCTCTTTTCCCATCCTTTCTTATTATTTTAGGCACTGTATGTGTGTATTTATATATAACTTTAACAGTTATTACTCAAAGCCCGTTATTGGTCATGCAAACTAATGTTCCATATCTTCAATGTATTAAAATATTCAAAGTCATGTTCAAAGAATTAAAATCTATGCTTGATTGTTGTCAACTAACAAATTTAAATAGTATACGAGTGCCCGGTCAAGTTACCAGTAGTAATGCACTATTTTACTTTAGCCAATCATCGACCAATTACAGTGCTAACTCACCGATACGAAGAATGCACGTACTGGCTAACAAGTATACTAACAATATTGATGTTTTTAACACAAATCTAGTGCATTTTAGGGAACAGTGTCTGGATGCCATCTCTGGCGGTAATGAATAGCTACCTACTGTGTAATCATTTAAAAATGTCTATGTAAAAGCCCTATGGGCGTAAAAACAATAAAATATATATCTTATATTATTATACTCTTGTAACGACTGTGTTGGTTTTGTAAATAAATAAATTTTAAAAAATCAATTATTCCGTCTTTTTACATGTCCACTTTCTAGTGCTCAATTTTCCCTTCCAATAGAATACTTTGCGAGATCCTAGACATGTGATATGTACGCACCTTAGTGGGTTTGGCCTGTCCCGGCTTGGCAGCTTGCTGGGCCTTGGCCTGGGCCCCCCCAGACTTGATGGCCTTGGAGTCTGCGGACTTGGGGAGGGGCTGCACCGGCATGTTGGGCTTGGCCTTCTCAATGGCCGCCTGCACCACACTCTTGGAGCCCGGCTGGGAAACAAAACGTGTTAACAAATATCTCCATGTACCGTCATTTACAGATATTGCCAATACTGAAACATGTGGGTGGGGCAAGTTTGTCATGTCGGAGAAGCCAGAGAACCTGTGATTAACTGTTTCACCGCTATCGCCGCTAATTACCTTAAAAATTATCTTAAAAATTACTTTTTTACGTTCGTTTTTTTCATGTTAAAACTAATAACAATCCCGGATGGATTGCAATTATTGGTAGATACATGTATAAACTGGATATTTACCTGCTTATTGTCACAAAATAATGTGTTTATTTAACAACAACATCACATTTGCAAAGTGACAGCTGTCATTTTGAATATTTGAAAAATCTAAATAAAATTAATTCCACGTCACAAAACTGCACTTTTTTCCTTTAGCAGATTATCACATAAATAGTTTAAAAATCTAATTGTTATTATAAAACCGACGTTTTTCAATAATAAACTGCCTAGTTTTCTGCGAAAAGTCAAGGTCACGCGAAACCTAAATTCAAACTGATATTTTAGTTATTTTTTAAGCCAAGTAGACATCTCAACTTGTTGGGGTTATACCCCTGGGTAGGCGCTGACAAAGTGTTACATGCACAATGTGTTGGCTGATCTGGATAAAATTGGGGAAAGGGATTACTAGGAACAGAAGACCACCAATTAACTTCGCCAACTATAAATTACCTTGAGTTTCTCGGCCTGGCGCGCCATGGCTTCCGGTCCGAGGTGCATCATGAAGCCCAGCACAGCCTCCCCGGCGCCCTTCCTCACCTCCAGCCCTCGGTCCTCGAGGGCGGAGTATAGGACAGGGATGCAGACAGACAGCTCCTCGCGAGGAATCGACTTCATCGGAGCTGTAGAGGAGAATAAAAGAGGGTTTATTTGACTTGCGTGTTTTCACAAATAACAATAATAACAATTTATAGATTTTTGCAGCCTTCGGGATACAATTAATCTTTTCTGTGTTGCCACAAAGCCCAAAAAACACACAAAATAATATCCCTGAAGAGTATTTTTTGTTTTTTTTAATTGGAGTTACATTTATTTTTTACCTTAAAGTTTATATTTCATCAAGTGGATTTTCTATCATGGAGATACATCTGGTGTGGACCAAAGGGTACTTCTCCGCATCTGCCTGAGATGATGAGAAAACCACAGAAAACTCATCATGGAGAAGGCGGACTATTGATGGACATCAACGGTCTTTATATCAACTTGAAGTGTGTTCGGCATTTTGTGTCCTATTTTTGTTTATTTTATTTATTTTCATCACTATACAGGGTGTAACAAAACTCGTAGTACAACCCGAAAACTGGAAAGCTACATCGTATTTGGAGACGATTGTCTAATATGACTTTTTAATTGGAGCTTGAAAAAAATTTTTCTTTTTCTCAAAGAAGTTTTCATAAGTATGGGAGATTAAGTAAAATTGCTAAAATTCTCATTAAAACGCGTTTTTTTATTTTGCTTTCTTTATAAATAGTATAAATTTGACTAAATACATGATATTTGATAACAATTTGCAAAAAAAAACGAAAAAAAAAATCTACTTTGTACTCAATTTTCTCGAAAACTAAGGGTCAAATAAAAAAAAATTATTCTACAAAATCGACTCCAAATATGGTGTAGATTCACAGGTTTCCCGCTTGTACATCGAGTTTTGTTACACCCTGTATTAATCCTATATAATACCACCTCTTGTGATAACTTATTATGACTGACCCTGAAGAGCATTATCTGTATCCTGAAGTTCGCGAAAATCTACAAACTTTCATGACAAATAAGTTCTTATTTTTTATTATAGTTTAAGCCCGGCTTACCGTTTGGCAGCTTCTCAGCAAGCCACGACCACAGCTCCGCCTTGAGTATGGGACCCCCGGACTTGAGGGCATCGAAGACAATTTCTCCCTCGAATATGGACGGCACGCCGCACTGCGCCGTCCACACGTTGATGCACTGCAGAGCCGCCGCGCGGATCCACGTTTTAGAGTCTCCGAGACCTGGAAAAGATATGAAAATTCAAATATTATCAATATCCCAACAGAGACAGAGAAACTCTGGAAACGAGTGTGAATTATCTAGGCGTTTACAGGGCTTATGACCTGTCGGTCGGTCGTGTGTCATGTCAACATAGACTGAATGCAGAATGCAACTCGCTAGCTATGGAGTTGGGTACATAGGGAACGACGATATACATAATGATTTATATTTTTTATTGACATTACTTGGTGCAATTCCATGATTAAAGTATTAATATATAACTAATTAAAGTTAAATAAAAAATGCTTGGTACACTTCCACTTTTATTTATTTTGACCAATTAGCGCTTTCACCCTGTAATGGGCATCTTCAGACTGGTAACATTTTGTACAAGACAAAAGTATAAATAGCAGTATTTACAAAATAAATTTAGATACTAAACACATGAGTTGGAAAAAGACAATATGAGAGAAAGAAGAGACGAAATACAAAAAACATGTGTTAAATGGCAGTAATGTAACAAAGTAGGTAATGGGGAACTGGAGGGATAAGTTTTTATATTGCACAAGGCAAAAACTATTTTGTGTAAGAAATATAGAAAAACCAAAAATGTACATGAGTTAAAGAGAGTCAGTATGAGATAAAATGAGACAAAATACAAAAACTATGTTAAATGGCAGTATTGTGAGAAGGTGTAGGTAATGGAAGGATAGGATTTTATTACAGGGATTATATACATAATGGTCTGATCTTTGTTAATCGTAGTCAATATTTAACTTTTTGCATTGCGATCATGGCACAACGCCTGGTAGAAGCACGGAGGCGTACCTTGGAAGAAGCCGGGGAACAGCACGCGGATGTGCTGCCTGGCCTTGGGCCCAATGGCGGTGGCGAGGATCTCGCACACCTGCAGCGCCAGCTGAGCGATCTTGGAGTTGGAGTCCACGAGACGCGGGGCCAGCGCGGCCGCCAGCTCGCCCACGCCCGGCTTCACCAGCTGCGCCTCGTTCAGGATGCTGCGCACCTTCTCCAGGGCCTCGTTCCTCACCTGAACAAATCAACAATTCCTCACTTCAAAACAGAACTAGCCTATATTTTTTTATTTTATTTAATACACAATTTATATGATGAATTACAAGCATTATTTATTAATTTAAAGTTCCATAATTATGAAATTAAACACGCTTATAGTAGTCTTAATAGGTCACATTTGACATTTGTCAGTTTTAATAGTAAGGTGACCTGCTTAACATAAATTAAAGTGAATGAATCGATTCGGACTTCAAACATCGAATTCAGTTACTATGAATAATTATTTATGGATTTTTTTAAATACGAATAACCTTTCTCTCTATTGTAGAGGCTTGTCAGCAGGTAGGAAGAGAGGATATGGAAGGAGGTACTGAAAAATACACCACAACACCCAGATCAATTGAGAAATTATTAGTCTATGGTGAAATATTCCTTTACAAGTAATCATTCGATTCTACTTATCAACATTAGATTTTTTTGGGTACACCTCTAGAAGAAAGGTTCGCTGATGCAACATTGTAACGACGTTTAGAACAAAAAAGGTTTATTATGTTTAGAATGGTTTATAGTGAAAGTAAATCGTAAAATTACCTTATTTTGTCATTATTACAATAAAAATGTAATCGTAATTGAAAAGTTAAGCAATTGTGTATTTATAAATTTGAAAAAATAAATCATATTTTGTACCCGCCCTTTCAAGGTTATGTTGTTGAATCTTGATGAAGTGTCAAATGTGACCTATTAAATTGGCCCAACTATAGTTTAAAACTATGTTTGATGATAACTGATGTCGATTTTTAGCGACTGACCTTCCAGTTCTTATCGTTCATCTCCTGGATGAGGGCTTCGGTGATCTGCGGCGCTATGTCCACCCTCGTACGGACGTCCGCTGCGGAAGTTTCCGGAGGAGGAGACTCCTCCGCTCCGTAGTCATCGTCCACATTGTTCTCCTCCAGCTCGTCGCCCATGGAACCCTTGCTGGCGGACTGGAACAAAAGCAACTTGTTTTAATTCAATATCTTGGCACCTTTGCATTTAAATGAAGGAATGAATTAAAACAAATGATCAAGCCTGTAATATTTGCGGCTCGATGTCTTCAGAAGACAGAGAGCTATGAAGTTAAGGCCTACACGGGTGGCAGTGATGCTTGGAGCCTCACCTTGCTCATGCCCCTGATGGGGGTGGGCGCCTCCTCGTCTTGCAGCCGGTCCAGCTCCTGCTGGATCTGCGCGCGGACGGCGGGCTTCTCGCCCTCCAGGAAGCTGGCCAGCGCGGGGCCCGCGTACAGGTGCAGCACGCCGAGGAAGCCGACGGCCGCACTGCGGACTGCCGGATTGTTGGCGGCGAGTGCCTTCTTCACGTAAACGAGGATCACTTTGGTGTTGAACCTGGAAGATAAACCCCGCAAAATAACATAGATTTGCGGTTAACCAAAATTGCCAAAAATACGTTTTAGTTTTTTTTTGTTGAACTTTTTTTCAATTTACAATGTCACTCGCCAGCCTCTTCATCTCTTGGTAGCTGATACCGAGCTCATCTCCAATCACCTGGTCAATGTAGCTATTTCTAGGGCGACCTCTTAACACGCTGACTGCTTTGAGCTCTAGTAGGGGTAATTAATTGTAGTTGTTTTTGAAATTTTCTCTGAACCATTTCCGTTGACATTTTGTTATGTTTGGCTACTCAAATGAAAATATTCAAAATTTAAAGACGTGAGTTAAAGTTATTGCCCTTAATCATTCCCGCGATGATGGTATAGAGCAGACCCATGTGTCTGGTGTTATGGCCTATGCAGCAGAATCATTGCTGGCAATCCTATTTAGGAGTTGCCTTGTTTCACCAACCCTGATCAATAAATACCCAGTGGATCCTCGCCATGCGTCTGTACCACCACATTTCAAAGGCAGCCAGATGCCTGGACTCACATAGTTAGTTGGTTAGATATTGATATATTTAATGTCACTCACGTCAGGCCAAAGTCCCTGAGCGCCCCCGACAGCCAGGTGAAGATCTCCGTCTGCACACGGGGGCTCTTCTGTTTATCCAGCGCGTAGTCGAGCCCCTGGGCGGCGACATACTCGAACCGGCACGCCTCGGCGAGGCCAGTGAGTGCATCCGCCGCAGCACCGGAGCACTTGGGGTCAGAAAGCTTCTCCACTATGTCGGGTATCACGTAGTCCACACAAGTACTGAGGAAGAGGGATAGCAATTTTTAGATTAATGGGATAATTCTAAAATATTCATTGCCTAAAAACGTAAAAGTCATCATCATCATCTCCGGCGCTACAACCCGTTGAGGGTCCTGGCCGCCTCCAAGAAACGTCTCCACTCGCGTCTGTCTCCGGCCACTTCCCTCCAATTGCTAATGCCCAAGGATGCAGTGTTCTTTTCCACGCAGTCCAACCACCTTAATTTAGGTCTCCCGATACTCCTTCGACCCATTGGTTTATGAATCAGGAGCCTCTTAGGTGGTCGGATGTCCTCCATCCTTGTGACATGGCCTGCCCAGCGGAGTCTTCCTATCTTTATATACATTAATGGGATAATTCTAAAATATTCATTGCCTAAAAACGTAAAAGTAGGATAAAAAAATCATGACCATTTTACCAAAAAAATCGTTTAACATGAATCGTTTATTGTCTGTGGAAATGTTTTTCTGTTAACAGATTCAGATTCTACTTTTCGGAGTCATTCGGCGGCCTCCGTAGCGCAATAGCTAAGATGCTAGACTCACGATACGGAGGTTCCGGGTTCGATTCCCGATGAGAACACAAAAAGTTTTTTTTTTTTCTTTCTTAAGCCTGGGTGTTTGTGACGTTGTTCCCCTCTGTAATTAGGCCTACTGGCCTGTTGAGGTGGTTGAATAAATAAAATAAAATAATGACGTTTTGGAATGCTTTAACCGTAAATGTGCTCCGAAACATTGGCAACACAAAGCTCAAAAACACAGCATAATCACCCAGAAAAACATTATTTGAAATATCATCAATCTTAACTTAACTTGTTGATTAATTAGTACTCGTAATATTGTGAGGTACTCACACAGACACGGGGAACTTGTCGGTGACGGCCTTGACGGCCTCCAGCTTGGCCTTGAGGGCCTGGAAGTTGGTGTCCTTGAGGCCCGGCTTCTTGCCGAGGATCCTCAGCAGCAGCTGACCGCTCACCTCCGAGGGGTTGAGGTCGCTCAGGGCGTGCCGGAAGCCCTCCACTCCCTCAATGCGCATCTTCCAGTTGGCATCCAATAACGCTGAAAACAAAAATTACTTTTATGCCCAAATGAAACCTATTAGTATTCATAATTATACACTGTGTAACAAAACTCGATGTACAAGCGGGAAACCAGTGAATCTACATCATATTTGGAGTCAATTTTGTAAAAAAAAATTTTTGGTTATACCTACCCGTAGTTTTCGAGAAAATTGAGACGTTTAACATTTTTTTTGAGAAATTTTCACAAATATAGTATATTTAGTCAAATTAATACTACCTATAAAGAAAACAATAGCAAAAACCTAATTTTAATAAGTATTTGTGCAATTTTACCTAATCTGCTTTTATACGGCTTTAATCTGCTTTTATACGGCTTTAATCTGCTTTAATAAAGCTTTTACGAGAAGAAAATTATTTTTTTTCACGCATTGACTCCGAATATGATGTAGATTCACCAGTTTTCAACTAGCTGTACAAAAAATGCAGTTTCTATTACAACAGTCCACTGCAGATGATGACAAGTAGGTTTTGGAATCTGACAGGAGTTTAGGTCTAGCTCTAAAACAGAAAACCTTACCGCTCAGAACGGAAGACTCCAGCAGCTCCTCGGCTCTGGAGTCCACCTCCTCGGGAGACAGTTCTCGCTCGGGAATGTCCCGCGGAGGAGCGGGCTTGGCGGCGGCCTTGGCCGGTGCTCCGGGCTTCTTCGCCGCCGCTGCTGGCTTCTTGGCTGCTCCGGCTGGAAATAGGAGCAATCAGCTTGTGAAAAGACACTCAAAACTAACTGATACTTTTTCCTGCTTGTAGTCGATGGGTCAACACAATAAATCTTTATACGAGGCTTTATACTTAAGGCGAGGCGGGATACCGGTCTCCACACGGGTGGTTGTAATTACTAATAAATAATGATCGGGGTAGAAACTAACATCCCTACCACTGTTAATTTTGGGCCGACTCTGGTTGGTTTGGGTGATGGAAACAATGACAATTATAATACATAAGCCGAGACGGTGGTAGGGGTACAATGAAAGCATTTGTTCGCGTACATAATCGTAAATTCATCCGTATTTTTATCACACTAACAATATTAAAATCGCGGTTTAGCTTGTTGAAAAAATCGGTAGAGTTGGCTGGACTAAAAAAAGACTCAATAGTCTTTAAAGCAGTCTAGGGAAAGGGTGGGGCATTCAAATCTTTATACAGATTAAACTCACTTCCAATTTATTTAAATCATGGGATTCATTAGGATTATATCATTAATTATTTTATATTTTTCATACATACGTCTTTGTGTTATGGATAGGCAATAATTTGAAACCGACAAAATGGAACATAAAGAATCTGCAAGCGTATACCTGTGGTACTGAAGCGTACACCTGATCATTCCACCTTCACGATCAAGATACACTGCACTTGGTGTACCGATGCAGTGCCCTATGCACCATTGGGTGCGGATAAGGGAAAGTAGTAGTAGTAGTACCTGTGGTGGGCCTCTTCACGGGCTTGGCTTGTGCTGATCCAGCCTTGGCGACAGGGGCGGTCTTAGGTCGAGCATCTTTCTTTGGTCCGGCCACTTTTACAACGATTACAGCCTGAAATTAAAAAAAGGTCAAAGACTTGTTAGAAAATATACTCCATTACACAGCGATTGCTCTACTCTCGTTTATTCCTCAGTGATTTGGCGTCACCGCAATTGAATTACAAATGTTTGGAATTGTATAAGTCACCTTTTCGCAGCACTCCTGGATCTTCTGCTCCTTCAGGTTGTCCAACTTGCCGATGAACGGAGAGATGTTCTTCTCCCCGACCAGCTTCATGGCCGTGCCCAGTGCCTCAGCCGCCTGATCCCTCACAACGGGATCTAGAAAAATACATCGCAAAATGTACAAACTTGTATTTTTATGACTCAGGATTACTAGCTAACGGTGTGCTTTATCACCTCTGTTTAAAACCTGATTATCGTAAATGTCCCACTAAATCGCAGTTAAGTTGGAAAATGTATTTAGATTATCACAAAAATATTGTAAATCCAATTTAAAATGTCGCTAAAGTTAGTCAGAGGTTTGTTCCCCTTTTAAATCACATTTAAATATGGAATCGCGTTTGCAACAGTTATGACATCTCGACTCAAACTTTTAATGCAATGCAGTGAAAATATTATAATGATAATCCAATATTTTAAGTTGTATTGGATTGGTATCATATTTTAAACATAATAAAACTTGGTTTAATAAGTAGTCCGGTAAAATTAGTTTTTTCTATCCCACCCTCCTTGTAAATCGCATTTAAAAATGGCGTCGAATTTGATCATTTGACAACTCGACTGAATTTTTTAATACTTTTAAAAATAGGTTAAAATGGAAATATTATAATGTTAATCCAATATTTTATGTTGTATTAAAAGAACATTAAGATCGATTCTAGCTTCATAAGGAAACAACTTGAAGACATTGACTACACCGCTGCACTGTTGCCAGACGAAAGTGCTGGATAACTAATCGGAGGATAGATTTGTCATTATTTCTGTGGTGGAATCGGTTCGTTATAAATATCGTTGAAATCTGGTAGTAAATTGCAACTGACATTTGGCTAACCAGGTTTTTAACGGAGGTGATAAAACAGGGCCTTAACCCTTTGAGGTATATTTAATTTACACTTTTTGTTGTAGCCAGCACTGAATTGTTTTTTTGCAAAAAGAATACAATGCGGAATAGATTTACAAAAAAATACACAAAATATTCATTTGCCAAAGTATTTATTTGAAATAAAAAGCATTTTTATTTATTTATTTTTAACCACCTCAACAGGCCGGGAGGCCCAATTATAGAGGGGAACAACGTCACAAACACCCAGGCTTGAGAAAAATCACTTTTTGATTTTTTGAGTTCTCACCGGGAATCGAACCCGGAACCTCCGTATCGTGAGTCCAGCGTCTTAGCCATTACGCTACGGAGGCCGCCTTTCTTTCTTTCTACTATTATGGTTGTTTAAATTTTCTATCCGTATGATATTTTTTAAAACACAGTCCTGGATGCAGACCAGGTTTTCGTGTATAGGTTTCGCAAAAAACCACACCGTTTTTTTATTTTAGTCACTGCACACTGCATAGTCTTTGGAGCCACTTTTTTCTCTCTCGGCTAAGAAGTGTGGTTTGCCATCTAAACGTTCTTCCATGTCCAGAGTACAAGGTCTTACACTTTTCCTTAAATTTCGACCTTCCCTCATGTCCTTTCATCCAAATATTCATCCTCAACCAAACTCGTCATCCAATTATCACCTCCAAAACTTCCAGATATAGATTTGGTACTGGGATAGAATCCTATCATTTTCATCACTGGAAGAGTGTCCACTACTATTTTCTAAAAATTCGTCATCGGAATCACTTATACTTTCAAGCAAATTACATATTTCTTTGTCAAAAAGATTACGCGACGGGTCAGCCATTTTACATACATTTTGTGCATTTTACAGCCATTTTACATACATTTACATCATAGGAATGACACTTGTAAAAATTTCGTTTATTTCGATCGGTATTTTCAAATAGAAATCTGTTTTATCGGCTATGTTTCTTTTGTTTGTAGGGAAGCTTAATTTGTTTTACAACAGATGGTAGTAACAGTATGGTTTTTTATGAAGAAATAAGAAAGTTGCCGCGTTTTTTACATGACAGTTAGCTCGGGCGGGTGACACCCGCCATTGGACCTCTAGCGTACTTTTGTTTCGGGTGGGTGGCTCCCGCCAAAGGACCGCAAAGGGTTAATGTGTAAAAGGGCCAACTAACAAACTCACAAAAAGAAAAGTTTGCAGGTAAACATTACCTGCACTTTCCAGGACTTTCAACAAAGCGCCAACATAAGTCTTCATGAGCTTTTTAGTGAGTGCTGCAGGCTGCGTGTTTGAGAAGGCTCGAGATAAGAAGGAAGCAGTCTCGGCCTTGACAGAAGGGTTCTTGTTGTTCAGTGCCTCCACGATGTCTTCAGCGATTGCTTCTATTGTCGTCTGCAATACGAATTTTCACATTTTTATTTTTTATTTTCAATCAGCTTAAGAATTTTATTTTTACTTTATTCATCTACGATGAAGCGATGATTGAAAATGCAGAACATTTTTATGTTTTTATTTAACATCCTGTACCGCCATCTACAGTCGACATATGAAAAAGCTTTCTATTTCGACTGGTCCACGATAAAAAGGTGGTAAGTTTATCGTAGTTGACTGAAAGGCATTAGTAGTCATAATAGCGATAGGCATTCGTTAAAATCTCGAGATATGTATCCGATCGTTTAGCTCAGTGCATAGAGAAGCCTGCCGGTGATCAGAAGGACCCAGGTTCAAATCCTGGAGCAAACGGTTATTTATTTTTCAAGTGATTTGATGAATGCACATAGTAATTGTGATTTCTCTTGATTTGTTAAAAAAGTAAAAGGTTAAGAATTGATTCAATGTAAAACAATTTGACACAGCCATTGTCAACTTCAGATGTTTTTTTTTGGTTATTATGCCACGTTTTTGTCCTTTTTCTAACAAAAAAAGTCTTCACAGCTTCTAGATGTTTGGTGCCGATAACCTGGAAAATCACAGATATATTGTATCGTGCATTTCAACAAGTGGAATCAAAAACATGGTTCATTATTCAGAATATCCCGAGCTAAGCCACAAACCTTGATCTAATTTATTTATTTATTTATGGGAAAACCAACAGTCAAATAATCATTATAATAAACATTCAAAGAAAACAGAGTAGACCAATTAGAGGTTTTCACAGGTATAACAAAAATAGGTAAAAAAGAAAGAAAAATATTCTCATCGTAAGATTACTACAAATAAATTATATGTACATAAAAGTGAGTTAAAAGTTAGAAAATAAAGAGAGAAATAAAAGAGGAAAAAAAACATAATTTCTCTTCCGGTTTCTAAATGTTTTTCCAAGCATAATTAGCTCCATACTCGTCTGTGCAACTCACATGCCCGCACCACCGCCGTAGTCTCTCGACTCTAGTTTGGGTGCCCCTCCAGCATCTCGGGACGCCCATCACCCCTTCATCAATCAACATTACTCTCGTTTACCGTACCTTCTTGAGTGCTCGCACCACGTCGCCATAGTCTCCCGACTCCAGTTTGGGCGCCGCTTTGAGCAGCCCTTCGAGCGCGTCCAGGGCCTCCTTGCGCTCCTGCCACTTCTTGGCCTCCAGCTTCTCGTAGAAGTCCTTGGGCAGCTTGCTGAGGACGTCCACCGGGTCCAGGAGCTCGTACGGGTCGACGTCAGCGTTGCGGCCGCCGTCCTCTTCGTCGTCGTTCTCATCATCACCGCCACCTTGAAAAGAGATTAGACAATTACGGTGGATCTGACATCATTTTAAAAAATTTAAGTCAATATTCTATTTGCTTTGTTTTTTGGGATTATCCGTGTAATATTTTTTATCTTCTCCGACGTTTCGGCCACCGTTGCAGGCGCCATCTTCAGAGTTCATTATAAATGACAATTTACCTTCGTCCTGGCCAGCCGACGCAGCGGGGGCGGAGACCTGCTGTGAACGGAGGTACCTCTCTGGTGTCACCTTCTGGGGGGCCTCAGAGAAAGCGTCCCTGAGCTCCTGGAGTACCACAGCCTGCAGCGGGCTGATGTGGGGCTCCAGGGCTGCTCCCACCCATCTGAGGAGAGACAGACACTTGTAAAGATAAATACACAATTTTTGGAACAGATCATTTTCCAAAGCCAATGTATTTTGGAAACATTGTTACTAAAAGTGTTAACAGCATAGGACCAAGAACTGAGCCCTGTGAGACACCTGAGAGCAGATGATGGAATGACAATTGTTTTCCTGATACTAGTATCAATTGAGTGCGCTCTGACAGATACTAATGGATCCATGTTTTGGTGAGATTGGTCAATCCAAACGTGACTTTCAGTTTTTCAATTAGAAAATTGAATCATGTCAAGAAGGGCAAGTATGGCTATCTTACCGGATTCATTTCACTGTACTGTTTGTACTATGCGTTGGCAGAATCGATTATTTCATACGGTGTGAGCTGTTACGGGCTAACTTTTAAAACATATATTTAAATAGGATCAAAGTTTTACAAGTACGATTCGTAAAAATGTTATCGAATAAACAAAACTTGTTACTTTACAAAGATAACCATAAAAATCTATTCCGAAAGTGTGATGTTTTCATCAGTACAAGGTATGTTATATTATCAACTTATAACAGAAGAACTCCTCAAAGATACACACAAAAAACAAATCCGTCATGCATATGGAACGCGGCGAAAAATAAAAGGTAAATATATAGATAAGAGAGCGCGAAATGTGTACGGAGACAGGACCAGGGCATGTATAATCCCACGTATCTTAAATAGACTTCCCGAAGAAAAAATACTAGATGAAGAGAAAAAAAAGAAGACGAAAGAAGTATTCAAAAAATATCTATCTAATAAACCTAATTTTTCAAATTTTATAATTATATACCTACCTATAATATATATATACATTTATTTTTATATTTCATAATGTAATAGAGAGCAAATCCCTGCTTTAAAACTGTTTAGCACTTTAGCGGGAATTCAACATACATGTACAAACAAATAAATAAAAATTTAAAAAATAATAAAAAAATTTGCTAAAGTTAAGTCGGACAAAATTCGTAAAATTCCTGTTTCTGTTGAGTGTTATTGTCTATATGCCGATTGAAAATTAGAGATCATCTTATTTTTGTTAATGTGTGCAAATATCTGTTTAGCTGTTACACTGGTCGGTAATTAGCAAGATCCTTAGAATCTAATTGAGGTTTTTTTAAAAGGGGGGTAAACTATAACAACAATTTAGGGACCACTCCCGTACTAATAAGGGTATTCAAAATTAGCGTTAGGTACTGAGAAAGAATATTAATGCATTTGATCCAGGGAACATTGCTTATTGGGTAATTTTAAGATAACATCTGTCACTTCTGCTTAGTACAATGTCTACCTTCAGTAAGCTGAGGGTTAGTTATATGATATTACAAGTGGAATCTTCTATCTGGTCCCTTGAGTTTAAAGTGATCTAGATGACTGTATAAAAAGTACGGTGACATTAAATAAATAAATACTTGACATACCTGTGCATCTCAACTACGAGTGCCTTTCCTTCGGTCCTCACATCCTTGTCCCTATCTGTCAGCATTGTGGGGATTTTCTTCACTAGCAGCTTGATGCTGATCACCTTAAATTCCATTAAACACCACTTGAGTTTTTTTTACAGGTAAATTGGGCTTGTAAACCCAAATTTTCTGTAAATGCAGAAAAATAAAGCGAAGAATCACAAAACCATCGGTGTAATTCGTAAGTCGGATAACTAATAAGCGAGATATAATCATTTATAGTTTTGATTCCGCATACGATCGGTGACGCCTATCGCGCAAAATCTTTACAAAAATGAAACTTTAAATTTTTTATATTTAAAAAAATTTATTTTCAAAAGAATTTTTTTTGTTTACAAAGAAATACAATAAAAACACATATACATTAGAAAAAATAAACAAAAATCCCACCAAGGCATAGCCTGTTTGTGGTTATACTGTGAAAGTCAATTAATGTGTTCACACTTTTTTAAGCGTGTGCGAGGCAAAAGAGAAAAAGATAATTTTAAAAAATACAAGATAATTGATTTATTAGATCCTTACATCCAACCATTCGGACGGGAATCAATAAAATCTTTGAAATCGGTTTGGACTGCCCCATCGGAGTTGAATTTTTTCCCTTGCAAGAAGTTATCCAAATTTCGAAAAAAATAGTGATCTGTTGGGGCAAGGTCCGGAGAGTACGGTGGATGTCTTAGACATTCCAATTGAAGCTCTTCTAATTTGGTAGCCGTCTGTTGTGCAGTGTGTGGTCTAGCTTTTGCTAGATTTGCTTCACTCAATTCGTGAGGTACCCACCTTTCAAGCTTTTTCACCTTCCCAATTTGCCTCAAGTGGATTAAAACCGTTTTATCACTAACACCGCAGCCTGCAGCTAACTCGGACGTGGTTTGCGATGGATCCGCTTCCACAATAGCCTTCAATTCTTCATTATCAACTTTGGTCTCCGGCCGTCCACGGGGCTTGTTCTGCAGGTCAAAATTTCCAGAACGAAAACGTTGGAACCAAAAACGCACTGTGTTTTCTTTTGCGGCACCGTCGCCATACACATCATTAATCCTTCGAGCCGTTTCTGCAGCACTGGTGCCACGGTGGAACTCGTACTCGTAAATAACGCGATATTTCAAGTTTTCCATTTTTGTAAACTGAGTGACGCAAAGAAAAAAAAACAATTGAGGAAAAAAACATATGAATTATAATTTTCAAAACACAAATACTTGAGTAAATAGCTGTATAAATTTGAATTTGGAATTCCTAACCAAAGAGAAGATATTTGAGATCAAAGTTGCCAGTA
>JAGVSP010001760.1:0-53797 GCA_022494985.1 Micrasema minimum
GGAAGATATTGCTTTTTAGCAATTAAACCACCACTGTACGCATTGTACAAAAAAATTTATAAATAAAAGTAAATTAATGAATATGTATCTAATCAAACTCGTCTTAAATAGAAAAGATACCTACAGTCTAGTCGGTTGGCAAATGCATGCTTTATATTGTTTATTTAAAATCAATCTAAATTGTTCATGCGTTCATAAAATATAAATGATAAATTTACACGCTGCCTCGCGTAGTTCTGCGAAGATATTTCTGTAAATAATTATGATTACTGGGGCATCGTTAGCTAAGCTTGATAATAATATTGATAACACATGGTTCGCATTGTTCTCACAGTAGACTTGTTACATTTTGTTTTGTACGTTGAATAATTTCGTTAGCTTTGATAGAATTCTACATAGTTGGCGTTGGCATTTTGTGCATGAGAGAAACATTGCATTTTGTGCCCTTTATGAAAAGATACGAGTAAATAAGTCTAGTTAAAATTTTGTCCTAGCTTTTATTTCCTTAATTGTATCTTATTTTAATTGTACCTGTGTATATATGTGTTAGAATAATTTTATGTTTGAAATGGACTTAAGTCCGTAAATAAAATTAATTAAAAAAAAATTAAATAAAAATAAAAATATAGTAAACGTATAACTTTCCTAAACGTACCTACGTACAAAATATTTTTTCTGTATCTAAATATTTAGATATTTTGATAATCTACTTTTTAAGTGTTTGTTCATCAATTAGATTGAAGTCCCGTACATACGTTTTTCGGTCAATAGGTATAAACTAACCTTCAGGGTTCTTACGGGCGTGATTTTATAGGTCTAAAAAGTGTTGTATTACATCTTATTTTAATCAACTGTATAGAGGGCTGAATCCGAATAGCAATAGAAAAACCGTTGTTTATGTCAGCATTGATTGTTATCATTATTTCTGTATTTTTCTCCTTAATATTTATTTAACCAGTGCTGTCAGTTGGTTGTCCCCTGAGATTTGTAATCACCGAGAGGAAAATTAAAAAACTAATATGTGAGTGAATACATATATGTTAAGTGTGCTCGTATGTAGAAAGGTTGTTAGTACATCCAGCTCTGTAAATTATGTAGATATAACTAAGTTAGGTACTAAAGTCTACGTAATTATAATTTTTCCATGTGCTAATTATGGTATGTCATTTTTTCGAATTTTCAGTGATCGTCCGTATTATTTATTTTAGGAAGTCGTATATTATTGTTGCGTATTTTAAATCAGATTTGTGAAAAACTTTTTTTTATTTCAGTAGTCGTTTTATTAACCTTTTGTGAATAACGAGGGTAAAATTGCTTTAAATAATTAATTGATTATTTACAAATTTATTTAATCGGTTTTATGCCTCCTTATATGATATATAGTCTGCAATCTATTGTTTGACGCTCTTTGTTTTAACAGCACATATACTCTGTTATTTTCATATCCATTTTCGTTAGATAAGTTTTAGATTTCATGTGTCTAGGTTGTATAGTAAAAGAAAGTAAATAAGCTGTTGTATTTTTAAATGATTACCAAGATTCACATTTTATTTAATCCTTTACGACATTAAATAATGTGATGTTGGTTTATTTTACAAGAATGTTTTTTTTAACCACAGCGCAGTGTGTTTTCGTGTAATAATTCTCGTTGGAGGTTGAAATTCGGTATGTTTATTATTCGGAGCAAGTTTTTCTTTTATTAGTTTTCTTATTATCGTTGCCAATGATTCGTAATTTTATTCGGTAATGTACTAATAACCATTAGTTTTTTTGTAGGCTTTGGAAGGGTTTTTTTGTACGATTTCTGATAGCGTGTCTGCCGCGGTTCCCTCCGAGAATGCGGAAGTCTAATTTATTGCTTATCCTGTCATTTGGAAACCATGTGCGTAACTTACGTTCAAACTTTGTGTTATGCGCAAAGTCACAACGCAGAATGAGATTGAGAGTATAGGTTTAATGCTTCTATCATATGTTGTTTTAAGAATAATATAAGTGTAGAGAGCGGAGGCGATTGTTGTTAAAAAGATCCTTTCGAAAGATTATCGTTATTTGTTTAATTTCATAGTGAATTTCATGATTCTCTACTCATATAATACTCACATTTATTCCGCACACAATAGTTGTGCATAGGGCATTGCATTGATACAAAAGTGCAGCGCTGAGCTGAAGCTGATATTGCAAATATCTAGTCTTATGGCTATCAGTCTGCTCAAGTCCTAGGTGTCACTATATCACTTATGCAATATCTTTTGACGTGATAAAATTATTTGAATAAATATTTCGTATTTACCCCTATTTCGTTAGTTCGGTCATCGGGAATTTGGGCGCTAAGTCGGTATGATGAAAGGAGGGTGAAAAGATATTTATGATGCCGAACTAGTGGCTGGATGTGCGTAAGTTTCTGGGGGAAGGTCCAGGATATAAACAGCGCATTGATCAAGTAAAACAAGTGCTTGGAAAGTGGGGCATGAAAGAATGGTCGGATATAATCGACGTGCCGTGCATGAGAAGATGGATGAATGTGGTGGAAGTAAGAGAAGTATGATAGGACAGAGTGGTTGTAACGTTCTATGCGTCTCTGCCTACCCCTACGGGGAGGAATCGCCGTAATGGTTAGTTAATTAGTTAGTTAGTTACCCTCCTTACATTCGTTGATTTTTCATATTATTATTTCATGGGTAAAACCATGTTTTGGACTGGTATATTTGTCTTTGGTAATGACAATAATCAAAATACACAGCACTAGGTTTTATCAATGCTCAGTTACCTATTCACGACATTGGGATGCGGATCAGGAAAGGAATAGTAAAAGTCCAATTTCTTGTGGTAGACTCAAATCTAGGTAGATGTTTTGACTACTTCTAAGTCGTTCTTTTTTTCCAAAAAATTTGCTTCCACTTCCATAATAATGACTTAGAGATTCAAAACTCGGTTATTTACCTTCCCTGCAAAGTTGAGTCTCTTCTGTAAGATAAAAGCTTTCTATTTTATTGTGTGTATTGGCGACACAAAATGAGTAAATGTATTTACCAGAGTATTTTTGCTTCAATAGAACGTATGTCGCCAATGAGAATTTGTTTTTTTGGTATGGTTTGTTTTTATTTAGGACCACAATAAAGTTACAATATGGCCATAATAAACAAGAATAACTATAGATAAAAATGGAAACACTTATAATGTCCTAATAATTAATAATTTAAAAATTCAACCCCTGACGAGAGTAACTGGAACAAGTGTGCAAGTCTGTACATGAACTTTGTCTCGTATGTTGAGCTCAAAGAACTGCGGAAGAAAGCTCATGGGTTAATAAATAATGGCGGAATTACTAACATTTATCATCAAGAGAATAATTATATTAAAATTTACTAAATTTAAGCCTTGTAATAACTGATAAATGATATTATATGAAAAGGTTTCCTGTCTCAAGTTGTAGTAAAGAGTTGTAAATTGAGTCAAGGTAAACCTCGCTGTAACTTTGATGTGTGTTGGTTTACTACTCGTTTGTAAAACAAGATTAGGAAATTTATTTCAGACAAACGTTTAAAATTTACAAAGTGAACAAAATGAAATGGGTTGTCATGGTGAACGGGATTTTCATTAATTGAGACAATTAACCGCCTCCAAGAACAACCTTCACATCATTTTTACTTCCTTGAGGTAAATTTTCACAACCCATCTTTATTTTATTCACGGTACAAAGTAAATTTCGTCTATAACCCAATATTAATATTAATCTTTTATAGATATAGTAAATTCCTCTTATTTTATCGACACAATCTATCAGGTTGACTTATGACAATAGGTATACAGGCCATGTTTTTAGTCATTAACTTCATGCTCCCTTCGCTGACAACTCATTCGAAGGTCTTGTATTTCCACACTCGTAAGAATCTTTATCCACTCGTTTCTTTTTTCTTTTATCTTAATTTTTTTTAGACCACCTGAAAATATTATGTAAATTGGAGCAGTTTCAAAACAATAAAACAAAAATCGCCTTTTTCAGATTCGACAGTATACGTTGCGACCGTCCGTCTATTAGTTGTTCATCTGTATGTTTACTCAAATACATAGGTCGAATAGCTTTATAATGATCACCGAAAAAAGTAAATAAATCTGGATAAGTATTTTTTGCATATTTTTGGCATTTTGCACGACAGGCTATAATAAGAATTTCAATTATTTTTATTGAATTCCACGTATTACATTATGGATAACATCAACCATACAACCATCTTTTGAACAGAAAGGAATGGTGGTATATATATCCTCCGAAGGTGTTATTAGTTTCACAAGGGATAGAATGTCAGTACTAACGATACACTCCATTAAAGTGCCGCTGATTAAAATAACTTTATAAACAAACGTTATAGAGAGCGCCGCTTGTTTACCGCACAGACAGCTCAATAACAACCATTCAGTTTTCCCGGTCATAGACCACAAATACCATAACCAAAAGATACTATGATTATGTTAATTATCTCAAAATAATAACTCAAAAAAGAAAATATTAAGCGTGAAAAACACGAAGAAAAATATTACAGATAAATATGCTGACCTTATGTAAGACGGTAAAAAGCAAGAAAGGACAGATTTTACCAGTAATAAAATAAATTAGCAATTCTTTTTAAACTAAACATTTTTTTAATGAATACAAATACTTTTAGTACAAATTACTGGCCGGACATAAACCCATCCAAGAGACTGGTCCAAAATCCCGCGAAACGCCTAGATATCCCCACATAACGTTTTCAGAGCTTTCTATCTCTGATGGATATCAATAATTTAGGATAGACACCCCACCTGGGGTAGTAATCCAGAAATTTGTTCTACACGTATTTGTATTCACATTTCAAAAATGTTGTTAAAAAAGATTTACTGTTAAAAATATAAAAGCAAAAACACGAAAAAAAATTGAGAGAGACAACTCCAGAGCGTCTTCTAGAGTAAGTAATAAAGCTCGTAGAGCCTTACTACACTACCGAATAAAGATGATTGCCAAACAAAAATGCTTTACAATCTTCTCAAACAGTACATACGACCCCCACATAGAAAAATGCAGTAAAGCGTAACAAGGACGAAGCCGAGTTCAATATACAGTAGTTTCCAAGAATGTAGTCATAAATTGTTAGTCAGATTATGGCGGAATTGGAAAGGGTTGTAGATAAACGTCCCAAAGTGGCCACTTAACCCAGCAAGTGACAGGTTTTTATAAGCCCTGTTAATCGCTTAGACAGGCCACAATAATCGTTTTCCAGAGTTTCAGTCCTCTGATGGGGAATATTCAATAATAACAGTGAGATCTTAATTGTGTATGTATAAAATAATGTAATAAAATTGAGAAAAAATGCGTGATTTCATTTTTAGATTATTGTTTTTACAAGAACCGTTTTTGATTTCAAGAATGCGCCTATATCTGATATACGCCTATTACCGATGTATTTACCAGAAAAGCACTCTTTTCCAAAGTACCAAACTTTTCCCGGATTAAAATGTATTTGTAGCCTAAATTGCCTTCTCCTTTTATTTCGTGTGCTACATCCAATTGCGGGGCGAGTACCAATGGTTGAACCCTGTGGACGGTCCCTCGTATGTGACCCCTCCGAATTAACAACTTACCTTCAACTAATAATGAAGTCCGGGCGATGGGAATCGGACGTGTTTCAAAGTGTGCGGCGATCCAAATTTCATTGCCATTGCTCGGATTTCAGATGGGGCTGGATCGCAGTCGAATTGATAGAATTTAAACGTGGAGTGATGTGAACTTGTCCTGATTAAAAATTACTTTACTTTTTACCGCCTTTCCCGGTTTGATTTTTGTCCAACCCGTACATTTAGAATCAGCTTTTAATTCAGCTCTTCATATCCCCAAGCCAGCTTCGAAATTCCCAGAAAAAAATCCGAAAAATATATTTATTTGGTACAGCTTTATCGACCATTTGAAAACTGCCCAACAAAAGACTTGGAAGATGTTGACTTTATTATCAAATATTACAGTGAAAGCCAAAAACTAAGAATAACCGGACAATATAAAAATGTTTGTATGGAGTAGATTGCTTTAAATTGCACTTTGGCGAACAATGTACGAATATGTAAATATAAATACTTGGAAAACATTATTAACCATTATTCCCGATTACTAATTTATAATTTCTCGCATACGAGTGGAGGTTGTTAATTTTAAAAAAAAAAATTAAAATTTTAAAAAAAATTTTTTTTCAAAAAATTGGGAAAAAGGGGGTAAAAAAATTTAAAAAATGGGGAAAAAAAATTTTTTAAAATTTTTTTTTTATTTTTCCCCCCCAAAAACCCCCAAAATTTTTTAAAAAATTTTTTTTTTCCCCCAAAAAATTTTTTTTTTTTTAAAAAAATTTTTTTTTTTTCCTTTTTTTTTTCCCCCCGGGGGGGCCTTTTCCCTTTGGGGGGGGGGAAAAAAAAAAATTTTCCCCCCAAAAAAAAAGGGGGGGGGGGTTTTTTTTTTTTTAAAAAAAAATTTTTTAAAACCGGGCCCCCTTTTTTTTGGGTTTTCCTTTCCCAAAATTTTTTTTTTTAGGGGGGGAAAAAAAAAATTTTTAAAACCCCTTTTTTTTTAATTAGGAAATTTTTTTTTTTTTTTTTAAAAAAAAACCAAAAAAAATTTTAAAAAATTTTTTAAAAAAAAAACCCCAAAAAATTTTTAAAAAAAAAAAAAAAAAAAGGAATAAAGGGAAAAGGGAAAAAAAAAGGGGTTTTTTTTTTTAAAAAAAGGAAAAATTTTTTAAAAATAAAATTTTTTAAAAATTTTTTTTTTTTTAAAATTTTAAAATTTAAAAAAAAAAAAAGGGGGTTTTTTAAAAAAAAAATTTTTTTTTTTAAAAAAATTTTCCGGAAAAAAAAAACCCCGGTTTTTTTTTGGGTTTTTTAAAAAATTTTTTTTTTTTTTAAAAAAAAAACAAAAATTTTTCTTTTGGGTTTTTTTAAAAATTTTTAACCCCCCCTAAAAAACCCTTTTTTAAAAAAAACCCCCCCCTTTTTTTTTACAAAAATAAATTTGGGAAAAACCAAATTTAAAAATCTTTTTTCAAAAACCCTTTTTTTTTTTTTTTTAAAAAAAATTTAAAAAAAGGAAAAAGGTTTTTTAAAACCCTTTTTTTAAAAAAAAAGGTTTTTTCCCCTTTTAAAAAAAAAAATTTTTGTTTTTATTTTTTTTTTTTTTAAAATTTTTTAAAAAAAAAAAAATTTTTTTTTGTTTTTAAAAAAAAAAAAGGTTTTCCCAAATTTAAAATTTTTTTAAAAAAATTTTTTTTTCTTTTTTTAAAAAAAAAAATTTTTTAAAAAAAGGGAAAAATTAAATTTTAAATTTTTTTTTTTTTTTTTAAAAAAAAAAAAGGGGTTTTTTTTTAAAAAAAAAAAAAATAACCAAAAAACCCCTTTTTTTTTAAAATTTTTTAACCGGGAAAAAATTTTTAAAAAAAGGTTTTTGGGTTTTTAAAAAATTTTAAATTTTAAAAAAAAAACCCCTTTTCCCAACCCCAAAAAATTTTTTTTTTTAACCCAAAAAAAAAAAAAATTTTTTTAATTAACCCAAAAATTTCCCCAAAAAAAAAAAATTTTTCTAAGGAAAATTTTTAAAAAATTTTGGTTTTTTAAAAAAAAAAAAAAAAATTTTAAAAGGGAAAATTTTTTTTTTAAAAAATTTTTTTTAAAAAAAAAAATTAAAAAAATTCCCTAAAAATTTTTTTAAAAAAAATTTTTTTTTTTTTTTAAAAATTTAAAAAAAATTTTTAAAAATTTGGGAAAAACCAAAATTTTTTTTTTTTTAAACCCATTAATATTAATCTTTAATAGATATTATAAATTCTTTATTTCGATTACAACTAATCAGGTTGACTTATTGACATAGGAATACGGCCAATTTATTAGTTAATTATTCTTCATTCTCCTTCGCCAACAACACATCGAAGGACTTGGTCCACAACCTAAGAATCTGTACCACTCGTTTCTTTATTTCTGTATATCTTAATTTTATTTTAGACTACCCAAAATACTAATGTAAATTGGACAGTTCAAATACAAATAAAACAAAAATCGCCTTTTTTCAGATTCGCCAGTATACGTTGGGACCGTCGGCTAAATAGAATTCCCGATCGGGTGTTTACCAAATAAATATGAAAATAGCTTTAATGCTCACCAAAAAATAAAATATATCTGGATAGGATATTAAGCATATTTTTGCATTTTGCACACGACAGTTATACTAGTATCTCAATTTATTAATTGGAAATCCTCGTATATGATTATTGATAAAATAATCCATAACCATATTGTACCAAACGGAGTTGTGGTATAACACAACCGAAGGGTAGAGATCACTGAGGATAGAATGTCAGTAAATCGATATACACGCCGTAAAGTTGCCGCTGGATTAAAATAACTTTTAAACTAACGATACTAGCGCCCTTGTTTACCGCACGACTGCTATAACAACCTTCATTTTTCCGCGTCATAGACCACAACATACCAAAAGATACGATGTTATGTTAATTATCTCAAAAATTAAACTCAAAAAAGAAAATATTAAGCGTGATAAACTCGATGAAAAATTTACTGATATATTTGCTGACCTTAGGTAAGCGGTAAAAAGCAAAAGAGTTTACCATTAATAAAATAAATTAGAACTTATTTTTAACAACATTTTTTAAATGAATACAAATACTTGTAGACAAATTACTGGCCACTTAAAACCAGCCAATGACAGGCACATAAGCCCCGTAACGCCTAGATATCCCACATTCGTTTTCAGAGTTTCTATCTATGATGGGATATCAATAATATCGGATATCAGCCCAGCCTGGGTATAATCCAGTAATTTGTCTACAAGTATTTGTATTCATTTCAAAAATGTTGTTAAAAAGATTTACTGGTTTAAAATATAAAAGCAAAAACAAAAAAATTGGAGAGACATCTTCAGGCGTCTTCTAGATAGTATGTAATAAAGCTCGGTAGAGCCCTTACCTACACTAAATAAAAGATGATTGCCAAAAAAAAAAATGCTTTACAATCTTCTCAACAGATGACACCAGCATAGAAAAATTCTGTAAAGCGGACACGACGAAGCGAGTTTTCAATATACAGTAGTTCCAAAATTTGTCATAAATGGTTATCAGATTATGGGCGGAATGGGGAAATGTTGTAGTACGTCAAGTGGCCACTTAACCCAGCCAATGACAGTATTTAAGCCCTGTAAACGCTTAGACAGCCCACATTCGTTTCCAGAGTTTCTGTCTCTGTTGGGTTATCAATAATATCTGAGATCTTATTTTGTTATGTAATAAATAATGTATAAAATGAGAAAAATGCGTGATTTTCATTTTTAGATTATTGTTTACACCGTTTGATTTCAAAATGCGCCTATATCTATATGCGCATATTACCGATGTATTTACCAGAAAAGAATCTTTTCAGAATACCAACTTTTCGGATTAAATGTATTTGTGCCTAAATTGCCCTTCTCCTTTTATTTCGTTTGCTAATCAATTGCGGGGCGAGTACCAATGGTTGAACCCTGTGGACGGGTCTCGTTTGTGACCCATCCAATTAACACTTACCTTCAACTAAAATTGAATCCGTGCGATGGGATCGACGTGTTTCAAGTGTCGGCGATCCAAATTCAAGTGCCATTGCTCGGATTTCAATGGCTGGACCGCATGCGAATTGATTTTTAACGTGAGTGTTGTAAACTTCCTGATTAAATTACTTACTTTTTACGCCTTGCCCGGATTGATTTTTGTTCAACCGTATATTTAGAATCAGCTTTTAATTCAGCTTTCATATCCCAATAGCTTCGAAATCCAAGAAAAAAAATCCGAAAAATATATTTATTTGGTAGCGCTTTAACGACCATATGAAAACACTCACAAAAGACTTGGAAATGTTGACTTTATGAACAAATATTACAGTGGAAAGCCAAAAACTAAGAATAGACCGGACAATATAAAAATGATTTGTAATGGAGTAATTGGCTTTAATTGCTACTTTGGCACAAATGTACTAAATATGAAATATAATACTTGGAAAACATTATTAACCATTATACCCGATTACTTAATTTATAATTACTCGCATACGAGTGGAAGTTGTTAATTAAAAAAAAATCTATTAGCTATTATAATTAAGTATACCAGAAAGAATGGATAACTGGTATATAAACATAAATTGCTACTTTTAAAGGTATTTTAACTATATTAGCCAATCCCTTGGTAAAAAACAAATATAGAGTATAATTAAGTCTCGACTTTACACGTATAAATAATCATGTTAAAAAAAATATAATTTTAAGTTCGAAATTATAAGTATGGACAATGTTTTGAAACGGTGGGTGACCCACGTGGGTAGCGTCGCGTTCACTGGGACCAGAAAACGGTTTAGAAACCCCCTACTTCGACACGACTCGATTATATTTCAAGCACAAGCCGCTTTAGGCTTTATATGAAAACAGTGTTTACAAATTGAGAAATATGTGGCAAATATCTCATAAGATTGCATAGATTTCATTTAACAAAAAAAATGATCTATCTCTTGGTAAAATAAAACACCGAAGCAGATATTGAGTATTAACTAGCAATATAATTTTAAAAACAATTTAACATTGTATTATTTTAAAACCGTTAAAAAAATGATGTTACCTCATTAATATAACTACAAAAAAAATCTTAGTTTAATGCTTGAATTCAATATACATAATGTGTTTCAACATTACAGAACTCTAAATTCACGAGTAATTACCAGAAGAGTTAATCTAAAATCTTTAAACCCTAAATCTTCTAAAAACTTCAATTCTCTTCGCCTATGTTCAAACAGGGGTGTTTTAAGATAATGCAGAAGAAATAAAGCGAAGGACGACTACTACCTTCTATGGTAAGATGGCCTTTTTTTATCTGATCTTCTGGTTTACCCTGTAGGTACGGTATTTACAAAGAAAATCACCTACACTAATAATATTTAAAATCTGATACCACGGACTTGGCCACTAAGGCGCAATAACTAATTTATATCACATTATTATCACTAGGCAATAGATAACTAAACTAACACTAACCATCACGCAATCTCCCGGTATGGGAAAAAAACTTATCGTTGTCTGCAAAGTCGGTTTACGGACGATAATTTTACGATTGATAACGTCATAACATAAACATTGATGAAAATAGCATACTTTATGAATTGAATTGAATTATTATTACTGAAATAATCCTTAATTTGTGTAATAATACAAGGCAGGAAGTTAATTGGAAAAATTAATTTTTTTCCCATAAAATTATCCATTCATTTCAGCACTTCGTTGATTCAAATACAATCCATTTAGTTAGTTAATCTCCGTGAAATAAAAATTTCCGATTTAAAGGATCGGTTGGTACTACCGAAAAAATATTTTACATGGTCTGAAGTGCACAATTTTGATGATTTCATTTAATTTGTGTTGTCATTTCACTTTCACTATGTAACTGTGTGCTGCACTTGTCCGCCTGTTGCATAGTGGTAGTGCATTCGGCTACCGTGTCATGTCGCGGGTTCGGACTTCCAGTAGGGGTCAACATGAAATAAATTTCATTATCATGTGATATTTATATTAATATTTCATGTGTGATACCTTGGACGGTATTACTAAGATAATGTCAGGATGAGGAAGAATCTTATAATGACTGACTCATCATTACCTACACGAAATCGAAGAATGACTCAATATAACCCAGTACTTGTTGACTGTACGAACGGCAGTGCCCTATGCACCTGAGAGCGGATAAGGGAGAGTAGTGACTGCTGTTCAGTGTCCCTTACTATCGGCCGAAGGAGTTGAAGAGAGTTAGATAGAAGTCACAAACCAAACGCTTTAGGCCTATGTGCCTCTCTATCGCTTGTTCCGCGCACTCGCTTGCACACTCCGGCGTCAGGGCGGAACGTGACGATAGATGTCATAAAAAAAGTGCAGCGTTCATCGATATAAAAGACGTTTCAAGTCAAAAAACAATTATGTATATATTATTTAACCACACACAATAGGCCAGTAGGTCCTTAAACAATTATGATTAACATATAGGTACCAATCAAGATGTAATTACCTCGCTTAAAAGAATGATCGATTATTAATACAAGTTTTTATCGAGTACTGACGTTGCTTGCTTATATTTACAAGGCATTGTAACCCATGCCGGAAGTTTACATTAAGCGGAAAAGGCATTGAATAATGTATGGTTCAAGTAATATATTAATAAACTTTCATCTTGGGTTGGCAACCCTGTTTTTTAGAACACCAGAAGTACCAACATTAGTTGATCTCACATCCAACCGTAGCATAGTTTCACCAGCATTACCCCGAGGGATGAAAACATCCGAGGGAAGCAACACTATTCGGACGGACATTATGGGACTAACAGTTAAGCGATGCGAGAGTGGACCATGTACAATGCAGAAACTTCGATACGGTATAATGTTCTTAGACTCATTAGACATATGTAGGAACTCGCCGTTCATTACTCTGACACAAAATTAACTGCCAATATGCGCTGTATTTTTATGTTCTATTACTTTCCCTTATTATCCGAAACCTAATAAATATGGTACGAGTAATATAAAACGTTCAAAGATTTAAGAATCAAAAATTTTCGCATATTTTTTTTAACATCGTTAAACAATAGTTACCATATCTTTACCAGTTTTAAAAGCTAAATATGAGATAATACGAAGCTAAATAGTCGTTCTATTTTACGTTTATTAGACCAATCATTAAGTTTGTATTTTATGCATAAATACTATAGTCTAATAAACTCTAGCATGTGATATTTTAGCGTATATTAAGGCTGATATCAATGTGTAATATATAATTTTTCATTTTCGTAATTGCAAATATTTTTGTATTTCAAACAGGGCCTGCATAAGCGTCTTAATAAATTAAATAAATAAATTCTATAAATAGAAAGACTGTCTCAATTAATATTTAGATAAATTGTTTATGGGTATTTGCTATTTGTACAAACTAATAATTGTTAATATTAGGACATACGTACAAAAGTTAAGTAAGTATTATTTTAACTCGTAAATAAATAAATAATAAATATTATGGGTCGAATAAGATTATCTCCAATGCTCCCAACGTAATAGCCATATGTCATTTTATACCCCCATTTAAATGTGGCCTATTATGTCCAATACTCTACTTTATCCTTTAAAAATTATTTAGAAGCTTTAAAAAAAAGTATTTTACCTAAAATAAATTCACGGTAGTTAGAAATCTCTGATTGTTTCATAATGACGTGAGACTTGGTAACAATTTGGAATTTTCATGTGTGATTTGGACCCGATTGATTTATTAGGCCTAAAAAATCTGTAAATAAAGCCTAAACATAGGTCCTACATTTTTGAGAATCTCATGCGTCAGAATCTCGCGATCAGGGAACACAAAGAATATCCTTTAAAGGACAAAAGTTCATATGGGTGAAATTTCGCCCGACCATCACACGTCGCTCCAGTAGAGTTTTAGTTCGGAAATCGCCAAATAGCTTGGACTTGGTAATCAAAAGCAAGGTGTGAACAAGCTAAGACAACGTAAGCCAGACTAGTAGCCAGTTGTTCACATATTAGATTTTGAACGAGCGCACGAAAAAAACTTTTTCATGGATTTTAAAGGGATCTGCGCTCCCGAAAATGTCCCTCATTAAACTGTTCCTTTTTATATTGAATTTTAATACAGTTTAGTTACTAACATACTAGACAGCAAAATACGCAATTTTTGTAGTTCAGATACTAAATCTAACTATAAGCAGTTTGCTTTATAAAATTGTAAGATAACAAATTTTGACATACCATACAAGTTAATTATCTACTCTCTTTCCGTGTCCCTTTCCAGACCAACTTAGACAGTGCCTAAACTTTTACATATACCTAAAGTTAAAACAAATCACCGAAAAAATTCTCTTACTGATTTCCTCGAATTTGTAAGGCGTTGATGATAAATATAGTACCCCCCGCTTAATATGTTAAACACCCCATATAACAAATCAAATACAATCCATCTAATTAGTTAATCTCCGTGAAATTAAAAATATCCTTTTAAAGGATCGGTCTGGTACTACCGAAAACAAATTTACTTGGTCTGGAAGTGCATAATTTAGTGATTTCATTTCATTTTGGTGATGACAATTTCACTTTCACTTGGTAACTTGTGTGCTGCTGCTGTCTCCCTATGGACGCATCGGCCTATGGAGTGGATGAGAGATAGATGCGTCACAAACCGAACGCTTAGGCCGATCGTGCCTCTCTATCGCTTGTTCCGCGCTCTCGCCTGCACACTCGGCTCAGGTGGAACGTGACAATGACTCATGCTTTTTCGTGTGTGCAGCCGGCGTTCATATATTTATTAGACGTTATCACGTCGAAAACATTTATGTATACATATATTTAACCACCACAATAGGCCAGAAGGTCCTATAACAAAGGAGATCAACATCACAAACACCCAGCGAAGGTACGATCATGATATACCATTACCTGCGGATAAGGAAAAAGATGACAAAGATTGAAACAAGTATCGAGTACTGAGTGCTTGCTTATTTTACAAGGCATTGTAATCCATCCGAAGTTTACAAAAATAGCGGAAATGGATTGCTAATGATGGTGATGTTTTATTATTAATTTGTCTTCATCTTGGGTTGGCAACCCTGTTTTTAGAACACCAGCCTGACCAACATTACGTTAATCTCACATCCATCCCTAGTATAGTTCCACCGCATACCCCGAGGGAGTGAAACATCCGAGGGAAGAAAACTATTCGGACGGACTTTAGACTAACGGAAAGTTAAGCGATGCGAGAGACCATGTGACTTGAGAAATTAAATACGTATAATGTTCTAGACTTTAGACATTAGGTACTCCCGTTCATCTCTACACAAAATTAAGCCAATTGCGCTATTTCTTTACCTTTATCTGCACCTAATAAATTTGTGAGTGTATAAAACGTTCAAATTTTAGGAATCAAAATATTTTCGCATATTTCTTTTAAACATATTAAACAATAGTTACCATATCTTTAGCTAAGTTTTCAAGCAAATATGAGATAATACTGAAGCAAATTGTCTTATTTTACGTTTATACAATGCATAAAAAAAAGAAAAAAAAGTGTTTTTTATTTAAGTCTAAATTAAGAGAAAATATATTTCAATTAATATTAGATAATTATGTTAATGGTTTTGCTATTTGTACCAACTAATAATTGTTAATATTAGGACATACGTACAAAAATAAGTATGTACTATTTTAATCATAAATAAATAAATAAATAGTAAATATTATGGTCGATTAAGATAACTCAATGCTCCTACGTAATATTATTATTATATGTCATTCTTATAACCCATTTAAATGTGGCCTTTTATGTCAATACTCTACTTTTTCTTTTAAAAATGTATTTAGAAAATACGTATAAATTTACCTAAATAAATTTCACGGTAGTGAAACAATGACTAGAATTCTTTAAAACGATGCAAAGTTTCATTTTGACGTGAGACTTGGTAACAATTGGAATTTTGATTGTGATTTGTGTTGATTATTAGGCTAAAAAATCGGTAAATAAAGCTAAACATAGGTACTCTTCTTGAGAATCTTGCGTGAATCTCGCGGTCAGGGAACAATAAGAATTCTTTAAAACCGCGCAAAGTTCCATAGGGTGAAATTTCGCCCGACCATCACACGTCGCTTCAGTAGGAGTTAGTTCGGAATCGCCAAATAGTTGGACTTGGTAACAAAGTGGAACAAGCGAAGAACCTCGGCCAGACTAGTAGCTAGTTGTTCACAAATTAGATTTGAACGAGCGCACGAAGAAAACTTCTTCATGGATTTTAAAGGGATCTGCGCTCTAAATCCCTCATTAATTGTTCCCTTTTTCATTGAATACTAATCAGTTAGTTACTAACATACTAGACTGCATAATACGAATTTTCCGTTCAGATACTAATCTAATCATAAGATACCAATATTTTTACTTTTATCTAATATATATTTATTTTACCATCTCAACAGGCCAGGAGGCCTAATTACAGAGGGGAACAACGAACGTCACAAACACCCAGGCTTGAGAAATATTACTTTTGTTTTGTGTTCTCACCGAGAATCGAACTCGGAACCTCAGTATCGTCTTAGCCATAACGCTACGGAGGCCGCCAAAATTAATTTTAATTCATTGAACTCATTTCTTCTTCTTCTTCTTTCGCCACGTTCGCTCCTATGTCGAGTGGACATCACTAGATCCTTCTAGAAGACCCTGACACCAGCCAGCTCTCTCGCCTCCTCCCACGTCAGGAAGGATGAAAGCAGAATGAATGCTGTTGAAATGCGATCTATCAGGCGAATGTGTGGTATGATAGGTGTACAAATGTCGAAATAAGAGCAAAGCGCAAGGCTGAGATAAGCATTATCGACAAAATTCAGAAAGGGCTTTTACGATGGTTTGGTCATGTGGAGCGAATGAGTGATGAAAGAACGGCTAAAAGAAGTTTAAATGCAAGTGTGCCTAGATGTAGAAGCCGACGAAGTCTGAAAAAGACATGGCATGACCAAGTACGACAAGTACCTGAAAGTGGACATGTGAAAAGTCGGAATAATCGTCGTATGTGCATGAGAAGATGTATGAATGTTGAGGAAGCAAAGGAAGTATGTCAGGACAGAGTGGTATGGCGTTCTATCCTCTCTGTCTACCCCTACGGGGAAATGCCGTGATTTCAATATTCAGAATACTGTATCTCGCTTATAAATAATTGATTCACTAACATATCACATCGATGGTATTGACTTTTTTGTGGTATTTACTGTAAAAACTTGACTTTTTTGTGGTATTTACTGTAAAAACTTGACTTTTTTGTGGTATTTACTGTAAAAACTTGACTCTTTGTGGTATTAACTGATAAAAGTATGCAAGAAGCCTATTTCCAAGTACAACATTCTAATTACCTCTAAGACCGAGTTTGTGAATCGTAAATGAACCTTATGAAATTATAATGACATGTCACTGACGTAGAACATTATTTAACAGTTTTGCGGGTTCCGTGGGCTGTGCGGTCCGGTTAAACGCTGTCACTAAAATTACAAGACAGTGGATCATTTATTATTCATGGTTTGCTTTAGGGAAACTCCCTACTACAAACCAATCTCCCGATGAAAATATATCAATATTCATTTTGTAAAATCAGTTACCTTTGGTAGATAATTTATCGTTATTGATATCTAATATTCTTATGTCCGCCTCGTGGTGTAGTGGTGTAGTGGTGAGCTACCATATGTATGGGGTCGCGGGTTCGATTCCCGATTGTGGTCCGTTAAAATGCTGTCAATAATATTACAAGACAGTGTTTCATTTTGGTTTGCTTTAGGGAACCTCCCCTACAAACTACCAATCAGTGTCCTTTTATTATTACATATATACATTATTTATTTACAGGGCTTATTACCTGTCATCAGCTGGTTTGTTATTGATGCGAAACATGTATGCAATAATTATGTTTTAATTATATTAACGTGTGCCGTCTGCCTAGACTGTAAAACTCCTAACTCCATTAACAGCAATTTCCAACGAGGAGACTGTAAACATATTTTTAATTTTTTTATGTTATTAATTGTATTTTCTTTACCCTTGTATACAACAAAGAGTTTGTACCAGGTTTGTATTTACTTAAATATTCACTTGTGTTTCCATTTTTCATTATTTTCATCCCTCTAAAACCTACTTATCCATTTCTTATTATCCGATACGAAAAAAACCCCGTGTAACAAAACTCGATGTACAAGCGTAAAACCAGTGAATCTACATCATATTTGGAGTCGATTTTGTGGACTAGATTTTTTATTTGACCCATAGTTTTCGACAAAATTGAGTACGAAGTTTGCAAATTTTTTTAATTTTTTTTTTAAAATTTAATTTTGTTTACGGACTTAAGTCCATTTCAAATATCATTAAAACTCATTAAAATTTATACTATCCACAAAGAAAAAAAAAAATAAAAGCCGTATTTTTAAAAACAATATGTCCAAATTTATTTAATCTGCGGTACTAAGATATTAAAATTTTACGAGAAGAAAAAAAATTTTTTTTTTTCATACAGCTCCGATTCAAAATTCATATTACGCTATTTTGTTGATTGATTCGGCATTCACTTTGTAACACTTAATAATGAATTATGATTAAATAAAACAATGTTATGTGTTACACATAACACATAACATTGTTTATTTAATCATAATTCATATTACACATTTAACTCCAAATATGATGTATTGTAGCACTAGTTTTGTTACGCTTAAAAAAACTTTCTCAAACTTCCCGGCGCGGCTCGGCGTTACCTCTAGATCTCCCTGTCTCCATTGTTGTCGGCTGCAGAGGGCTGTTGACAGCTCTGCGGCTATGAATGTTTGCGAATTCTGGGCCGAACTAAGGAATCGCTCCTCGCCGCACTCATATGGCCTAGTTAACACCGTAGCTTGATTCTCCACCAGCTTCACAACTGAATTAGGTCAACTCCGAAAATTCTCACATTTTTTTTCTTATTCTTCTTTTACCATGTTTGCTCCTATGTGAATATCACTAGATCCCTCCAGGAGACCCTATCACCAGCTAGCTTTCTCGCCTCCTCTCACGTCAGGCCCGCATCCATCACAATCTCATTTTCACTATTTTACTTGTTTTTTTCTGTCCGCCTCGTAGCATAGTAGTAGCGCTTTTGGCTACCGTGCATGAGGTCGCGGGTCCAATTCCCGTAGGGGGTCAACGTGAAATATTTATTTACAGGAGATTTATTGAAGCGTAAGACTGATCATCTTACCTCCATGTAATAAAATTATCAAGATACACTGCACTTGGTGTACCAATGCAGTGCCCTATGCACCATGGGTGCGGATAAGGGAAAGTAGAAGTAGTAGTTAAAATGATTTTAAAATTATTATTATTATTATTATTAACGCCCCAAGGCTTTTACGTAATACACATAAATTATACAGTTTTACAAAGTTAGTTAACAAAGTAAATTATTTTTAAAACTCTAGCCCTAGACTATGATGTGATGATGTATCAACTTAACCGAAGCTCGAATGAGGTCAAAGGTCGTATAAATAGTAATTAAAAGGTCTACAAATTAGGTCATGATCATCATAGATGTCTAGACGTAGATATAAAATACCTACATCATTCTTAAAAAGCATTATTCCTCTTGGTTGAAACATTGGAATATTAATCATCGTGCCACAAGAGTTTGATTTGATATTTAGCCACAACAATCTACATTTCTCATATTATTGGTAATATAATACATTACTGGTGGATTTTCTCAACGAACTGAACATGATAAATATCCCTAGAGAGAGCTTTATTTAACCCTTATCTCTAGTAATTTTGTCTATTTATTATTGATATTATTGTATTCTCTTGTATGTAAACTGAAGGGTCTAGGGAACGGGCCTATTGTCAAGTCAATTACTCTATATTCCTTTGTTATTCAAGCCGACGATACAATTGGTAATGGCGCCTACAAATAACTCTGTAATTAACTGGCAATTTAATATTATGTTCAAAATACACAGTGTTGTTTATTGAAATTAATCAGGCAGCCATAAATTTATTTAGGGATAATCAATTATTGTAGGAAATCATTGAGATTTTATTGTAACTGAAATAAGCTATTAAATCATTTTTTTAACTCAAGCGTTTGTTTGTTTGTACATTTCATGTAGCTACAAAAAATATTTTATTATTTATACAGCTGCCATAATTCAAAAGCCCTGTGGATAAAATCATAAGTGTCAAATAGGCTAATTAACTAATCGAGCATCATGCCATTACTCAATAGGTAGGCAGAGAGGGTAGTACCACTCTGTCGCCAAACTAATTAATATTAAAAATAAGGAAAAAAAAACATTAATGTCTTAAATGCTTTCCTCGCTTCTGAGTAAGGAATGAATTGAAAAATGTATTTATCATTTTTGCTCTTAGCAGGAATTGTACCAAGAATCTCCGTTTCATGATTCCAGCATGTTAGCTATTGAGCTATGAAGGCCGTAATTTAAAAACATTTATTCAAAAATAAAGCATTGTTTCATTCTAATGTTACTTGAAACAAAACACGTTTATTCAAATCTAACGGATTTAACATCCGCCTTACGAAACGTAAACCTCCTATAAATACTTGGGTAAAGTTAATGTAAATTTACCGGAATAAATTTACGAACTACAGAAAGATATTTCCTACCTGAGACTAGTCTGTAGGTAAAGGAAAGTTGTTGGTTGGACTCGAGAGTCGTGAAGATAAGATTCTGCTTGCAAGTTAAATACTATTGACAAAATACGAAGTGCATTTGCGACTTAGATGCAAAAATTGTCTGGTTCAAGTTGCAGCTCGTTGGTAAAATAATACTTTTTACACTTAAAACTTTTAAACGAACACTTTACAAGCTTTATGGTGATAAACTTTGGTTTAAAAGAGTCAAAAAGTTTTAAAACAAAAGGACACATAAGACTAACTAACTAACCATCATGTCATTTCACCGAAGGGGTAGGCAGAGAGGATAGAACGCCACACCACTCTGTCCTGGCATATGAGAATCAAAGGCTGAGATAAGAATTACCGACTAAATTAAGAAAGGTGGAGTGGCGTGTAGCGGGGATGATTAAACTTGCAGGCGGGATAATGATAAAATTCGAAAATTTAAGATAATGACAAAAATTTTAAATACTAATATTGTTAGGCGCAATTTTCCAACAGCGGGCGACTAAATTACGTGGGCGCTATGTGTTATGTTATGCCAATATATCAATGACTTCATAAATACAAGAAATACCCAGGATAAGTCAGATGCAAAGGCGTCCACTAACCTGAGATTCTTCCCTGATCTTCTCGTGACTGCGAGGCGGCGGACGAATTGATTAACCCAATAATTGGAAACGGCGGTGATGGACACTAAACTTGATGACACACACAGATGAAGAGGAAAACACAAAAAAAATACTTATATAGCGGCGGCGATGAAAAACTTAAGAAGCGGTTATCTTTTTTTTGTTTGCTCTGATGATAACAAGGCATTGTCGAAACTAATTAGCATTTTTAAAACAAATAAAAGGATTCGTATAACAAAGTTGTTTTATTTAATCCATTTAATTAAATTTATAACTCAAAAGTCATTATTTGTCAATTTGGGGTTTTAAAATTTAGCTTAATCTTTCATTGGTGTAGGGAAATTTGAATATACCTATATATTTTATGTTAGCGATGTAACGATAGCAACAACCACTGGTGTCAATTATTATCACGCGATTTCGATTTTGCTAATTGGGCCATATACCTTCTAAGCATAATGTTCATAGCTACTATACTTCCCCACTTTTGAAAGGTTTAAACTTTAAACTTTAAAGTTTTCAACATCGTGAACGCTCATGGTTCACAAATTGTCAATGATTAATTTATAGTAATTTTTTTTTCCCTTATTAAGCAATGAACAAATAATTTTCCAAAAAAATACATCTAAACACTATTTCTCTGATAAACAGTTTCACAGCATTGCTTTCAGCATCACAAGCACGCGAGCTAGCTTCATTATATATTTTGCAAAGAAAAATGCTAGCAAAAAAAGGCCAAAACCTAACAATGGTCAAAGAACAAAACATGATGCCACTAATGTACAGTCCATTCTTTGTATCAGCCGGCTTCACATAACAAAGAATTTGTTTACTTTGATACAAACCAGAACTATGGCAGCGTTTGTGTATTTTGCCGTCGCGTCATAAGGAAGAGTCGCGTATCTTATGACAATTCCAGATATGCCATGGGCAGAGAACTGAAATTTTATTCGTCCATGCGCTTTTTACTTGCAAGACTAAATGGTATGCAGAATTTCCCTTATAAGTCAAATTTATTTATCGTGGTATACATTTTAGTAACATAATGTTCGTAAAATTGACTTGGTATAAAATTAATTGAATTTATCAATGTAACACTCCCGAGGCGATTTTTCAAGACAATAGTGCATTTTTTTTTTTTTTCAAATTATTATCACACAAATTTTTGGCTGAAATGGTAAAAACCTTTTATTTTTAACAGAATGTACCGTAAAGCTGAATACTGGAAGAGATATATGTTTGCAAAATTGAGTTATAAATTTTTACTACCGATACTGATTTTAATAGTGACTATTTGAAAGTAGCTCCAAAATTGAAATACTTAAGTTTATCGCAAGAACTTAAATGTTTTCTTCATAAATAAAAAGCAAAGAAAAAAATTGAAAAAAGAAATATATTTTCATATTCTATAAATGCCTAAAAATGGAAGCCCTGTACTACTATAATATATGTATTGTTGAATACACTTTAATCTCCTCTCCTGAACAATTTACCAAATGTGACTTCCAGCCTTTCAGCTTTATAGTACAGATATGCGTATTATGACTATCTACGTATTTGCGCAAAATTTTTGTAAATAGAATAATAGGTAGAAACTGCATATTTACTGCTGCTAAAATGATAATTTACGTGTCTTTTACTTTATTTTTGCGACCGTACACATGCATTTTGTGTGTTACAATCAATGGAGCGTATTTAGAATAAAGAATCTATTTGAATTTTTATTTTGATTTAAAAAAATATTTTCCATTTAAGACTGTTTTTATCCTATTTAACTGACATTGAGAACTTTATTGACCTGCAAGCAAAATTACAGTTTATTTATTACAACCTAATACTGAATCTTTTCAATTACTTTTTTTTCAATTTTGGCTATTTCTTATATACGTGACTGTTTGTTGCGACCAAAGTACAATGTGCTTTGTTTTCTTTTCAAATGCATAATAGTCGATATAAAGCAAAACGTTGAAGATTGTATTTACAGTTTTTGGAAACTTCATCGAAGATTGAAAGGCGTAAACAAACCGTCAAATTATTTTCAAGAGTCATTTACATAACAAAACTGTTTTTGTACCACTAAAATACTACTAAAATCTGTTTTCATAACGTGGTTTTCATAACTATGCAAAAACATCTTCAGTAATAATTTACGAGTTGTAGCAGAATAAGGCAATTCTACGAATAGTTGTCTCGGGATTTGATTTCCAAAAATATTTCTATACACGTAACAAAAGTTCAAGTATATTATTATGCTAAATACTAATGAATTAACAAATATTTTTGTACAACGAAGATCTAAATCCACTAAAAAATAAAAAATAAAGAGAAGTGTTCGGATTATTTTCAAAACTTTAATTTATTTAACCCTTAAAGTACTGTATTTGAAACGATCCACGGCATCCGGTGATGTTACCTCTACAAAATGTTGATTCATGACTTTTAATTTTTTTTTTCATACATATTTTTTATCAGTGTGTAGTTAGTATCTCTGTCTGTCATAATTATTCATTTTCATTTTTTTTAAAGCTGAAAAACGTATTAAAAAATTGAAGAGTCCTCTGTTTCAAAATACACGATGTTCGTATGAAATTTTTGAAACACGCATGTAAAAGTAATTACCTACAATTCTTATACGCATCAAATACTTTTTTTCCCGTGCAAAAAGGTTTGATCGAAGATCAACAAAAATATCAGTGTTTTATTTGGATTATTTACGGAGATATTAATTATTTAGCGAGATTTTGTAACGCGGGTTACATTACTGCAAGGTGAGGGTTAAAAAGGGGTAGCCCACAATTAGAACATTATTAGAATAACCACCGAAAAATAAAACATTTGGCCATAATTGAAAACCTCATTAAATTCTAAGGGAAAGTTTAAATTTTTATTATATTGTCTTTCTTTTCCGTAAAAAAATGTTAACCTATTTGGCGGCCACATTTAATGAGCTATTTTGGTTCCATACGTCAAAACTATTTTTTCTAGTTTGAGCGTTGCGTTGGTACGACTCTGGACTGAGAAGTAACAAAAATAACGTTTAAAAAAAACTGTTTTTGTAATTTGTTAAATATCATTCTGAGAAAACCTGTATTTGGAACTTTTTTTCAATCAACATGATGTATACTTATATGTTTTGGTTCTCTATTGGTTTTCCAAATAAAATAAACCATTTTTTATTATGGTTATTTATGTTCTCATTGCTTAAAATATAAATACAATACATACTTTTTTGAGTACATACCTAAAAATATATCTATATATATAAAAATGAATGTAAGTTTGTATATATGTTTGTATGTTTGTCCTTTATAGATTCGTAAACCGCTTATCCGATTGCAATTAGTTGTTCTAGAGGGTTGTTTTATTCACTCCTGGGAAGGTTCCTGCATTATAACATCCATTTTTTAATAATTTTGTATTTGATATAATTTAGTGACAGTTCCGGGTGAATTTTAGATACGCCATGTAACCGATAGTACTGCATAGCTAAGTACATAAAGCTTATAAAAAATGTCGTCAAATAATGCTGTACAGCAAAAGGCGCTAATGTCGTTTTCATCACGTATACATTTTATTTTTATACACCTCGAACTTTCAATTTTCATCAAAAGTCACCAAAATAAAATAAATAACATTTACACTATACCTTTATACATACGATATACACATTATACGAGTTATTCAAGTTTCATAAATGCATTTATCATCAGAAAGAAATACAAAGCATTCCTTCTATTACCAATTCCCAAAGAAACGAGATAAATCTTTCAAATTTCAATCGATATTTCTAGAATTACCTGTTTCTTCTGCGGCAGCAACGCGACGGGTATCAGCTAGTATTATATAAATACAAGTTTTCACACGCACAGGCTATGCTTACGTATGATTTTTCTCTTATTGTTGTTTTTGTTTATCACAATTTTATTTTTATGTTTACTAGAATTGTATTATTAATTTTGATCATAAAATGTATTTAAATGAAAAAAAATCAATACAGAAAAAAAACTTATATTTTTATCTCATTTATAAGACTATCATGTTTTCTGGAATATTGTTGTTTTCCGTAATAATTTATTATAATACTCCAAGGTTACGCTAACGAAGGCTTTTATGGGAAGCTTTTAAGCACCTGTTGTACGTTCCGACCGGAAGGTGCCACTGTACTTACTAACTAACAAAGGCAAGAATAGCCTTAGATACTTACAAAACGACAAGCATTATGTGTTCCCTATTATGTTAAGCAGAAAACCTTTGGCATCTGATATAAAGTATTATACACAATAGCATCTCATAATAAACCATTGAAGGAAGAGCACAACAAAATGTTTTATTTCAAAACGAAAAGAGAAAAAATTTATAAACAAAGACAAAAATAGATAGTAACCTTCTAACAAACTGTACATAATATTTTGTTAAATTATGAGCGATAAAACGATTACAAAAAAAATAATCGGTTAAGATAAATAGGCAAAATCAATTGAAGAGACATCTTCAGGCGTCTTCTAGTAAATAATTAAACCCAGATGGGTTTTACCTACACCAATAAAGATTGATTGCCAAAATCACGAATACGAGTACCTACAAGTTTTCGAAATTTGTCATATATGGTTATCAGATGATGGGCGGAATGGGAATGTTGTAATTCATCAAGTGGTCACTTAACCCAGCCAATGACAGGTCATAAGCCTTGTAAACACCTTGATAATCCACATTTGTTTCGAGAGTTTCTCTGTTTCTGTTGAGATATCAATAATATTTGATTTTCATTTCATTTATTTTATAAATAGATTTATGAAATATTACAGACAAACCCAAAACTTTATTGATGTACAGATATAAAATACGATTATATGAGTGTTTATTACTAAAACTTTATATTTTAAGTGACATTAATAAATACACACAGTATTTTTGCATAAGGTATATAAAAAAACTAGATTAATCAGAAATAACTATATCGATGGATATTAAGTTTTTTTTAGAGAGGCCAAGCGATCGGCCGCCAGCTCCCGTTCATCCTCCCAAGTCAAGTCCACGTCCCGCAGCTCTGACGCAAACTGCCGACGACGATATTATGATATCCTAGTTTCCATATTTGATTAATGTGGGGATTATATTTTAATACATATAAACTGAACTTATACATGGAGTAACAAAACTCGTAGCACAACCCGAAAACTGGTGAATCTACACCATATTTGGAGTCGAATGTGTAATTATGACTTGAATCTGAGTTTAGAAAAACAAACAAACAAGCGAAATCGGTCTGCGTGCCAAATTATTTACGACTGCGTAATCCAGACATTTTCAGAGTTGAGCGCTTTTCCTCCAATACAGGGTATTACAATCCTCTCTCTCGTATGTGCAGAGAGTACAACGTAATACACAGGGACAGCACTGAAGGTATGGACATCTTCGGAAAGCTCCGTAGACGGGTTCAAGAAAAGGTTGTTCTTGAGATATGTGTAATCACTCTTGCTTTTATATTTACTTAATCATTATATTTACTTATATTTATATTTACTTAATCATTGTGTGTATGTAACTCAATTAAGCACGATGTGAACAATTTTAAAGGGCAATTGGTCTACCTAGGCATATTTTAAAATATTTTTTGCATTACATTTTTTTTTTTATCCTTTTGTCTGTTATTGTTCCTAACAAAATAAAATAAAATAAAATAAAATAAAAAATGGTTTTTTCTTAACATAAAAGCTTTCATTAGTATCTCAGATTAAGTGAAATTGCACAAATTCATAAATGCGGTTTTTTACTTGATTTTTATTTATGGATACCATCCATTTGACTAAATGAATGATATTTTGATAACAGTTTGCAAAAAAATATCAAAAAAAAAATAATCTCTTTTATTAACTCAATGTTTGTAGCACTCACTTTGTAGTTTTCCATAATTATGAAATTAAACAACTTTTGTTTTAAACTACTTTTTTATTATTTAACACTCCAACCGGTTTCGGAGACACTACTACATTGGATACTTTGAATATTTAAGCGTTTTAAATTAAAAAAAAAAATTAAATTAAAAAAACTAAAAAATAAAATTGTTTGAAAGAAGAATTAGTAAAACATCTGTTCTCATAAATCTGTCAACTGTCAACCACTTCAACATTTTTAGTTAGCGACTTATTACTTAATTTTAAATTATTTTTATACAAATCCCTGATGAAGGAGTAGTGTCTCCGAAACCGGTTGGAGTGTTAAATAATAAAAAAGTAGTTTAAAACAAAAGTTGTTAATTTTAAAATCTCTTTTATGTTCGAAGCACAAACTTTGTGAATCATTTTATTGACTTGATTAAATAAATCAAATTAAAAGAAATAAAATTAGGATTAGTGTATAAAATAAAAAGTAAATAAAAAAAAGTTTTTAATTTTATTTATTTAATCAAGTTTAAAAAAATAATCAGCTACGTACTCAATTTTCTCGAAAACATTGGGTCAAATTAAATTTAATAATTTTACATAATCGACTCTAAATATGACGTAGATTCACTGATTTCCCGCTTGTACATCGAGTTTTGTTACACCATGTATATAAGTTTACCCGTTTTTATTTTATTAAAAAATTTTGTAATAATTTTAAGAACCGATTATACTCAAGTTGTTAAAGTTTTTAGCTCGTAGGGTGTTTAATCTTTGGAAATAACGCAGGTCAGTAAATCGCTAGTCGCTATAAACTTACATAATTTCGTCACAACACGAATCAACTGTTGTTTGACTTTTAAACAAAACAAACCTAAAGTTAAGGAAATATAATTTAACAATAATGAGTATAACAGGCCAAAGGCTATAATATTATACCCGCGCCTTCCATCTCAAAAAAGGAAATTACCTAGAATAAGTTGAAAGTTAATTTCCGATTCGGAGATGTGAAATTGAAATCGCAATCAGATCTGAAGAAAACTTAGACACGGAATCAAGCATCCGCCATACTAAAATAATGCTCACTGCTTTATGGAGTATGAACTTTGTTAAGCTCATCTCATTCAATAAGTTAGTTTGGAGAAGTAAATTACATTTCTATAGGTACCTTAATTATTGATTTTTGGATGGTCTAAACAAGTTAATTAGCTTAAGACATCTTAAGTCCCTTGTCGTCGCCAACATTTTCGTAGAAATCTAATTACTTTTCTTGATAAAATCAAATATGGTTTTAAGCTTTTTGAGCCTGTGTTTTTTATTATATTAAGTTCAAGGGTATTCAAAGGTCCTAGAGGGTAAAAGTTTTTAAATCAACTAGTTTAAACAGTTTTACTAAGTGAGTCTTACTAATATAAATTGGAGAGCTTTAAACGTTATTTTTTAAATATGTAATTTTTCATTTCAACCTTATTTTTAATGTTTTTAATGAATACATTATTTAAAGACGAACAGTTTTCATTTAACATTTCATCCCCAGTAAAAAAACTCCAGCGACGTCGGCGTCGCGTCGCGTCGTGCAAAAAAAAAAGGTTTTTTTTTTTTAAACTTAAGTCACTATTATAGATCAAAAGTAAATGCCTGAAAATGCCTGGAAGCTTAACATTGCCATTATATAAATGTATTTAAAAATGAAGGGTATTATCTATGGTCTGAATTCTTTCAATAAACAAAGGCATGTTTGTATTAACAGTTGAAACTATGTAGAACTGCTGGAGGAATTAATTATACTCGCCCTCTCACTAGATTGACGATGGGCACAAAGAAATCACACATTTTTGGCCCCTGAATTTCTCAATATGTTACCAATAAGCATAAAGACGTCCAAGAATTTAAATGCATTTAGGAGGAATGCACACGACTGGCTGATGCATGGGAGTAGGGAAGGGGTGGCTCATATATTTAAAATCCAAACATGATAAAGTGAAGAACTTTGTATATTTTTTTCAATATGCATATTTATTTTAATATCTATTGTTTTCCGTTGGTTCAGTTTTATTATATTTATTTCCTTGTAATTGTATTACTTAATCTCTTTTTATTATAATTATTTTAACATTTTTTTAAAAATTCTTTTTACAATTTTGATTTGTTTTATATCATTTTGCATGTTGAATTATTTAAGGGAAATATTTTCTAATTTTTTATTTATGTAACACCATGTCAAATTTTTCAAATTATATTCATATTATATAAATGTACTTTTTTGTAAATATTTCAGTTAGACACGGGGTTATACCTTAATAACTGAAATACAAACATTCTCAACTGTAAAATGATATATGTAATAACATAAGAAATAAAGAAATAGAGTATGTCAAAGATAAAAAAAACTGAAGAGGTTCAATGTTTTTTTGTAAAAATTCACAAAAAATAAAATTTCTTAGCACATATTTCTCGCAGGTACCCAAAATCTTGTGGTTTTTTTCTTTATTGTTGGAGTCGTGCTAATATTCTCTTCTTTTCAAAATCTAATTAACACCCGCTTAAAAACTTTCGCTTAGATTCCGTTAAATCAATATTATAATTAAGTTCATTCCCCCGGATTTGTCAGATAAATTCTGACGTAGAAGGAAGTTTTGAAGTTACAAGCTCCGGATCTACTTCACTTGTCGGTAAAACAGTCGTCCTTAACTTCATTAGCTAACTTCACTAGGTGAACGTTACTTGGGTAGGTGAGGGTTACTTTGGCGGGAAAGCCTTACTTGGAATGTAAGAACCTTATTCGAGAATACAACCCCATATTCTGAACTCACCCCCGTATTTGAAAACTTAAGGAGAATTTAATTTAATTTTTTAAACCCTCTCACACAAACATCAAGAAGAGATCACGCATCATTAAAAACGCACAGTTTATGTACACCCAATTCACTTTAATTTTACTCTAATATTTTATATTTTTTTTTTTTATTGAGAGTTTCCCTTTACCTATTATATATAAATGGTTTTCTCTTTATTATGTACAAATATGGATTGATGAATGATTATTCCTCCTTCTACTTTTCTTAACCTACAATGGTGAATAGACAATTGGTTAATCAAGTAGTGCTGAGTATCTTGATAATTTATTACGTAAAGGTAAAATAATCAGCTTGCGTGACATTCCAAAATATGGCATTTTATACAAAAAAAAAACGCTAAAAAAATGATTTTATCAGTTAAAAAAAATCTTTTTTGTGGCAAAAACTTGGCTCATCAATTTTTAAGCAAAATATAACAATTAAATTATTTTAAGGCAAAAGCAGACTACTATAAAATTTTACACATAATACAATACATGTTGAAAATACAGTAAGCAACCCCCTTTCAATCCACCTGGGATTAAATAAACCCCTTAATAATTTACCCATTTGGTTCATGAATACTGCGGTTGGACAAGTTTGTACTACTTGAACAATCGATAAAGGAAGCTGGATTAGTAGGCAGCTCCTTAGAATATTGTATGAAGATTAATGTTTATGACACGCTTTACTTAAAATAAAAAGTTTTTTCCTGTTTCCGGAGTTTGAGTAAGACGTAGGCTCAGATTAATCTTATTTTAAGGCTTTTCTTTTTAGGAGTGTAATTAGAAGGCTTACCTTCAAATTTTCTTACGAAAAGATTCGAAATATTTATGGCTTTAATTAAATTCTTTACAGCGTAGATACGTCCACTGTTATGAAGATAGGTAAAAGTTTGTTTAAGAATCGCTGGAGATAAGTTATATTATACATATATCTGCATACTTTTTACTAATCCTTTAAAGTGCATTTCAGGTTATAAATAAGACCTCGTTGTAACTCGTGTTTTCATTATAATTACCGGATATTTTTTTAATATGCATTATTGTGCCGTTACTATATTTTATTAACGCCTTATGCATACATTAAAAATCAATTATTGATTAACAATATTTTGAGTATGTCCAAATACATTTTCACAAAAATTTGGTTTTTTTTCCATGACTGACGCGGCGGTTACCACTGGTATCTACTGTCATCCGGCAAAGGCGTTTCGGCTGGCTAGGCCATATACTACGTATGCCTCCCGAGAGCCTTAACCATGCTTCCCTTTTTTAGAAGGCATCAGGTTCTCGGCGTCCTGGTCGTCCACTGTTGACAATTCGTCGGCAGTTTTCGTCAGAGCTGCGGGACGAGGACTTGACTGGGAGGATGCACGGGAGCTGGCGGCCGATCGCTTGGCCTGAAGGCAGTTTGTGGATTCCATATTCACCACATAGGGAGCGGATATGGTATGATGTGGACGTCCAAAACGCCGAAAACCTGATGCCTTGTAAAATAGGTAAGCATGGTTAAGGCTCTCGGGAGGCATGCGTAGTACATGGCCTAGCTAGCCGAAACGCCTTCGCCAGATGACAGGAGATACCAAGGGTTAAACTGTCCGTTGCCTTACCTCTGTGTTCCTTACAACAGTTATAGACAGTAAGAACAATAAATAATTATTATTACTGTTGAAAACACTTGGAACAATAAGTTTAATTTGGAATTACATATTACTCACTTTCTTTTCGCCGCATTCGTTTTTAGCTGAAATATTTAATAACTCTAATAATTTAATTATTTATGAATATAATTATTTTGTTATAATATTATTATAATTAAATCATTTATGAATAAAATTATTATAATGTAATATAATATATGCGTTACTAGTGACGTGATCAGTGATCAGTAATCAATGTTGTGTTAAAACAAATTGGGATCCCTAGATTCGATACCTACAAGTTATTTTTGAATTCATTGTATCTTAAATAACATAACTCTCATATCTAAGTATTTGATTGAGTACTTCACCAGTTATTGTTGGCTAATTTCAAACTATTAGCAAAACGCCTAGACCGTGATTGAAAAAAGGCGTTCTTTATTAGACTTCCGAAACGTATAGTCTTAGTCTAGGAATCCATCAAGTCTAAATGGACCCGTAAAGAAGACAAGGAAAGAAGGATAAAAGTGTACAGCGTAATCTCATTAAGCCTAACTTCTTCCCCAGCCCGTTACACAGTATATAAAATCCTGCTCGCAAAAAGCAGGTAAGAATTAACGTGGAACGGAAAAATGTCGCCCCAGGGGGTGATTCAGACCCCGTCTCCTGCTGCTTAACCCTAAACTGCGGAACCGTTCATCCTTCTTGTGAATTAATCGCCTAGGCTCGCAATCAATACAGGAAGAGTAATAGAGAGAGGGGGTGGAAACGACCCCGCAGTGTTAAATCGAACAAAGCAAATTTGGTTTATTACCCGTAATAAGATTTTTCCAGTTCAAGTACAGTTATGAAATGAAAGCTTTTATGAGAAGAAAACAATTTCTTTTCAAACTCGGATAAAAAAAATATATAACACATTTTGGATTCGCCAGTTTCAGTATGTAGGCACGATAATATGCTTACACCTTCCTCTTAAATAATAGGTTATATAAACATCCTGAGATGTGAGAGATGTGGTCGACTGTGTAGGTCTCGTATAGGACTTCACAGTCACCAGAAAAGCTGCTTTTTTCGGCTGCCTTCCTGATGAGTGCTGCATCTTCATCGTCTTCCGAAGACGGACGATTGCTATATAGATAGATAAACGTCCTTGTTGATCCTTTGACCTTTTAGACCATAATATATTAACTATCACCAAAAGTCAATAATCTAATGCAGGGAATAAATAATATTTATTTATTTATTTGGACTTGTACATAGTGTTTTTTAAAAATATATTTAATAATAATGTTCCCTCACTGGGATAACACGTGCCGAAGGAAACATTTTACATTGTTTATAACGGGTCTATTCTACATACAATCTTAATTTAATCTTAATATTAGGATGAGGAATCACAGAAGATACATAACTTCCTAATTTTCATTATTGGCGGCTTTTGGGAACTCTTGAGGAGAATGTAGAGACACTATTTAAATGGTACATAAAACGTTATTTTATTTTCGAATGAGTTCCATTAAGCTTGCTTAAAATACAAAGAAAATATCAAATAATTGAAAAATAAAAACATTTTATTTTATTTTATTGTTCAACCTTTGTTCCTTCAAGTAAATACAATTAAAAACCGCTAGCAAAGCGTTTTGTGTTTCACAATCGAGTTGAAAGTTGATAAGTCATGCCCGAGGCTGTGTGAGATCAAAGGAATGTGTTAACTCAAATAGACCCGTAGAATAGTGAAACTTTAACTAAATTACCAAGAGGCCCTAAGACTAGGAAAAGTACTTTTGCTTCGTCAATTCCTTTTGCCGGGTACTCAATTAAGATAAAAGTACGGAATAATAACTGTAATAATCGCTTTCCAGATACCACTTCAAGTGAAAATAGAAAAATTGAAGTAAATCTTTCCAGTTGGAAACATAAAAGTGATCAAAAAAATTTAGGCAAAAACAGACTAAAGCTTCGTTTAGGCCAGTGTTTCTTAACCGGGGCGCCAGCTCCCCTTGGTGGGCATTTTGGAGGTCTGGGGGGGCGTTTTTAAATTTTTAACATTTAGGGGGCGCTGCAGAAGGTCTAGTGGGCATTGTATCAATACTGGGCAATCAATAATTGTATGGGCACTGATACACTTTCTTTAGGATTTACAGATAGATTTTTCATGTTCTGTTAAATAAACTACACTTTCACGCGCAAAAAAATTAACTGAGGCATATTCACAATAGTCATATATACAATACTCAATATCATGGTTTTTTCTACCACCGTTTTTTCAGAAATGTGACACTTTTTACGTATGTGTTCATTTTTTGAGTAAGAAATCCATTGCATAAAATACATACAGGTATGTGCCTACATAAAGAAAAGTGTAAATTTAAAATTTATAGTATTTTGAAGGGGGGGGGGGGGGGCGGGGCGTGTTGAATAATGTTACCGTGGAAAAGGGGGCGATTCTTTCAATAGGGTTAAGAAACACTGGTTTAGGCGGATAATATAAGCGTAGGCACTTTGTAAAGTATTTTTAGACAATTTATAGTAAAAACACTTAAAACTTCACTTTTTTTATAAATATTATAATATATAAAAACTAGCACTTTTACACTTGCGTGAGCGGATTTTTGAGTAGGTACTATTTTAAACTCACCTTTAATACTGAATTTTAATTGAGGTAGTGAGTACGAGACTCTAAGGTTCAAAAAATATAATAAATAAAAAGCAAAAAAGATGTAAAATATTTTTTTAAAACAAAAATTAATCAAGATTTAGAAAGGGGAAAAAGAAACAAATATGTATGTCAATAAGTTTTTTATGGTTTAAATAATCTTTAATACAAAACCGTTATATTAAGTTTCATATTTTTGTTAGGAGCTGTTCTTAAGAAAACTAAATATGTATCCTGAATTGATTTCAAAATTACACATAACGTCGTAATTTTTTTTCTTCTCGGTTTTTTTACTGAGTACAATATGAGGAAATCCCGTAAGGTAAATTTGAGTAAACTCCGTATTCCCTATCCTATATTCTGTTGTTTCTCAAACAATGTGTCAGAGGAACCTCAAAATAAGCAAACAAACACCCTCATACTTTCTAACAAATATTACTCACGCTCTATTGAAAAAACTTTTTGTCGTTTTCTTAAAAATTGTAATAATAATCCCCTATTCTATTAAATTTATAGACGGCAAAGCCCACGATTCAATCTTCTCTTGGCACTTACTCAAAAAATTGCGAGATGCTACTACCAAATGGAAACAGAAATGTTATAGGCCCCTTAATACAGCTAATAGCAAGCCCTTTAAAACATTTAAATATACAAATTAACGCTGTTAGAAAGCACAAGTAGTTTTTTTGTTGTTGATCTTATTGTCCGCTTCGTAGCATAGTGTTAGGGCATAACGACAATATTTGACACTTTACATACATCTGTTGATTTATTTATATGAATTAACTTTCATTTTCCACGCGGCGGCGTCTTTACTAGGAACATTTTTTTTCATGAATTGTTGATAATGCCTTAGATTATTTTAAATAGTAACAGTTACTGTTATGTTACTGACAACGGTTTTCTGAGAAATTGTTTATGTATTTTCTGTCATATTTAATCTTTTTGCATAGAAAAAGAAGGCTTTATGATTATCGACTGGGTAGATTTAGTAAAATTGTATGTAGTGTTACCCACTTGGTAGTAGATAAACACACTATGAAGTGATGCGTATAAATGGTTTACATATAGAGCTGTATGTGCGATGTAGTGAATCGGTTTAATATGACTGTGACACATGTCTGCTGAAGTACTTGTGTATAAATGTAATTAGATTTGTCGGCAAAATTCTTTTTAATTCAGTATTGGCACTGGCTGTAAGCACACAATACCGTTATTAACACAGGTCTTTATATTAATTTCTTATTCTGTATAGCCCCCATATTGAGAATCACTGCCGTTTCCATGTATTGGTACTAGCTTCACACACCATAACAAAGTGTGTACATATAGTACCAATACACACTAGACGTAGTGTACGGTGTAGTGAATCTGTTTAATGTGACGGTGTGACACATGTCCGCTGAAGTAGTTGTGTACATATTCAGTTTTGCCTGCAATCTGTCAAGCGCAACTGCACGGCTGTCCTATTTCAAAACATAGTAAGTATTTTTACAGAAAATACTCTCTCCTTCCTTTCTATTCCTTATTCGCACCTAATGGTGCTCAAGGCACTGCATATAGTAATATACATTGAAAAAGTATGTTTTTCCTCTATGTTCAGCTGAAAGATAGTCCCCCGGACTTAATAACCCCGTCAAGTGTAGGCAGATAATGAAAAGCGAAAATGAGTGAGATAAGATATTATCTTAAATAATGAAACCTTGTCAATATTAAAATATTACTTTAAATTTTAATGTAGGAATTTAAATAATGAAACCTTGTCAATATTAAAATATTACTTTAAATTTTAATGTGAAAATTTTAATGTAGGAATGCTTTGTTTGTTTTTAAATTTTAAAAACATAAATTTTATCTTACTCACAAAATAATTTCTACTATAATTAAATTTTTGTCGTAATGTAGGTATGCAATAATTTCTCTCCCAAATTTGCACGAAATTATGAACAATTGGAAATGCAGTTTTTACGCCTCGTGGCGTAGAGGTTAACGAGTTAAGCAACCATGCATGAGGCCGCAGGTTCGATTCCCGTAAGGGTCAATAAGGTTTTTCTCATTCCTCCCTGGACACCTGTATACCTTAAGCCGGCAGCAACTGATCTTGCATTCGTGAAACAAATAACAAGAATTCGTTATACTTGGTATACCAACAAAATGCATTTTTTATGCACCGTTAGAAAAAGTATAGACGTAAGTATTAATTAAGAAATGAAAAACAATTATTAAATAAAAATGTTCGTTACTAGGTTTCGAAATTCGACAGACGTACATATACCGGTATAAGGATTGCTAGTTTGGGACAGTGAATTTATTTCTTGGGGTAGCCAAATGGTTCGTGCTGGGATATCACATCAGCCATACAAGAACACAATAAGAGAGATATTACGGGTTAAACAATACTCATATCTTGGCTTGTATCATAATCAAAATCTGTTGTCCATGTATTATCATATTAAAAAAACAAAGAAACAGACGGATTGGAAGTTGACAGGAGCTTTTAAAATACATAAACAATAGTATTAAGTTGATAGAATCTACGTATGGTTTGAAATTAAATAGGTAAATTATCTGAGATAGAGAAGCTCAAATATCTAGGCTTGTACTTAATTTTAAGTTTTGTGACCTGTCATTCGCTCAATTAGGTAGTAACTTGACTATTATCTCATTCTCCATTCAATCAATCATTTGATAACTTACCTCCATGTAACAAATTATCATGATAGGTCATACACTACAATAATTATTGGCTTATCTATTCAGAATTCGAATTTCAGAAAAGTAGCATTCCACACTTGAAAAATACTACCGTGCCTAGTGCAGAAAATGACCCACTACGTCACTAATACGTCATCAATAAGCATCTACGTCATCACTAGACATCTGCGTCACACGTTTCAAAGTGTGAGTATATAATATAAATGCTGGAGTCCTTAGACGGTGGAGTTTGATAATAAGTGGTGTTATGATTTTTTTTTTTTTTATGGAAACACCCATTCTAGTGAAGTTAATAGGTATTTAATAACCATCAGGTTTATCACAGTGATGTTTCATGTATGATACCTTTGACTGGCACTGAACCGAAAGACTAGTTGTACCTTGAAGCACCTAATAATAAAATACTTTCCCTTATGAACACCCAATGGTGCATAAAATGCAGTAAATCTTGATAATTTGTCATATGAAAGCAAGATGATCAGTCTTACGCTCCAGTCCAAGGCATCAAATACAAAATGTCATCAAAAATACTACTATTTCTACTCCGGATCCTTTATCCGGACCCAATGGTACATAGGGCACTGCATTGGTACACCAAGTGCTGTGCCTCTTGATATTTTTTTTATTACATGAAGGTAGGATGATCAGTCTAACGCTTCAGTACCAGTCTAAGGTCACACATTAAATAATTTTAATACAAAAATCACATGTAAATAAATATTCCCTACGGGAATCGAGCCCGCGACCACATGCACGGTAGCCAAATGCACTACCACTATGCTACGAGGCGGGAAAATAAAAAAAAATTAAAAAAATCGGCGTGCGTCGGACCACACGGTGGAAGTTATACTTCTTTGGCCATTCTCATACACCCACTCACGCACACAAACAGACAGGATATATAAATGAAATATAAGACATTTTTCAATATTATTCAAATATATTTATATTCAATATATTATACGTGACTTCATTATTATATTATACACCTATATTATCATTATCAGTTATTTCTTCTATAATCATTCTTTCATCTTTAAGTCATGGAGAAAAACCGAAGCCATTGCAATAGCGTATTTTCTAAAAAGATAATTCGCTAAAATGACGAGTAAGAAGTAAATAAACAAAAGAAATGACAACTGTCAAAGTCAGACCAATACAAGCATCAGTGACTGTGGCGCCATTTTCTCTTAAGCGCCATTTTCTCTTAAAAATCAGCGTGACGCGGTTTCTCGACCAACATCCCACCCCAAAGTGTCTAACGGGCGCAAAGAAGTATAACTTCAAAAATACATAGGTATAACTGCACTTGGTGTAGCGCTACTCACATTAGAACATTTATTATTAATTTTTATATTTTAATGCGCCGTAATGGGGCGGTGGTCCTCCGGGGATGTAACGGTGACAACTCTTCACAGATGTCCGCTTTGTCAGCTATGAGAATTATGTGATGAAGTGCCGACGCTGAATTCCCCACCATGCACCCCGCCCCCGCCTCACTTAACTTGTACCCCGTACGCAGTGGCGTGCACAGAGTTTTAAATCAGGGTAGGCTGTATTCAAAATTAACAATAATTCTACAACATTTTGGGTCGTGCTATACTTGTACACAAAGCCCTGTAAACGCTCGAATATCCATATTCCTGAATTTGAAAAAATTCTACATCATCTCTGTGGGGATATAAAAATAAAAACAATAATTTTATTGAACATACCTTTTTAACGAAACAAATATTTAAAAAAAATTGTAATTCATGCCAGTACTTCCTCTCATGTATATGCGTCGATTCAAATGTATTCATTAAAATATATCTCAATACTAAAAAATGCATATTGTTGGGATCGATCCTACGACCGATAGCGACGTCATGCTGCGCCGCGCCGAGTCAAATAAGAAAGCGCGCGGTCCACTACGCGCGGTCCACTACGCTCTACACATAAAGTACTGCCTTTCAATGACAAATTTAGTTTGAAAATTATCGCACACATTTACATTTATGCAGAGAATTAAGATGATGTTTGGGCTTTAAAAAAGGCAGAGTGTAGTTTTGCTTACTGACACGATTTTTAATGCTCATTGGGTGGCGCTCGCGCTGGCATGGCGTGGCTCTTAGCACAACTAATGATTATTCGCGCGTATGTTTGTAATAAGGTGAATTAGTTGCGAGTATTTGTTAGTAATGGGACTTTACAATACTGATTAATAAAAGTAAACAGTAATTTCCTTTTTTAATATAATTTAAATAAATTTTTAGAGAAGTAATTATATTTCCAAGCATTTGCAAGTTATGTACTGTAAAAATAACATGAATGTATCAATAAAAATCCATTTTTAACTAGCGTATTAATATTTTATTCTTTGAATTCAATTAACAAATGAATATCAATTACACATTTTTACAGAAATTTTTACACCCGCTTGCACAGCGCGGGTGTAAACTGTGCGCCTCTCGATTTAAGCTTAGACTATGATGTTCTCTGCGTAATCTATACAACGATGTTTGTGTGAAAGCACTAAAAATAAAGTAATGGGACTTTTTATTTCTATATTATTTCTGTACGGTAGGCACTGCTTTTATGCCTGTATGGAGAGCACGCCACTGCCCGTACGTCACACGCCTGTCTGTGATTAATCACCAATCATGACTATGCTAATCAGCTGACTCCAATTAACTCAATCAAACACATAATCCATTGGTTTTTTTATTAGTCTTCGTAACATTATTTTTTTATTAGGTATTCTTACTTGGTTATTGATTTTGTTTACTTAAAAGTATTAATTTTAAGCGTCAGTATTTAGTTGCCTAATTAAGGTGGTAGAATAAGATCACAACTCCCCTGAGATAAGAAACGCAATGATCACTTTCACCGAGACGTTTTCCGATTGTGAAAAAAAACTCCTCTAGTATTTTTACCACTTTACCAAAAAATTGAAACTACGAAAAAGACAGTTTGATACGTGGTGTTGTGGATATGCATTTTTTCATCACGGTTTTGTTTTGTAAGACGCAAAATGCGAAATAACAAGTGTGAGGTTGAAACAAGCAGGAAAGGGTGCCGCTTTTTCCCGCCAAAGAGGTCGTTTTTCGCACAAAATGGCCGCCTTTTTGCGCAATAATAGGCACGCTGTCGCGCGTCGTCGGCACAGGCCGTTTATTTCTCGGACTCGAAAAACTTTCGGTTTCCTTACAGCCATAAATAGGCTTTCTACCAAGGTTCTCAAGCAGGCCCGGCCCTAGGGCTAGGCGACCAGTAAGTGCCGCTGCCTAGGGCGGCAGATTTAAGGGGGCGGATATTTTTTTTTATGTTGTATTTAAAATAATGTGATTATAGTAATGTTCGTACTCCCAAAACTGAAAATTCAAAATAATCTATTAAAATACTTAACCTAAGCCAAATATATTATGTTAAACAGTAAAACACTAAAGTTATAAAGTTTGATAATAAATATACAGTGGAGGAGAATTTTTGGTCGGCAAAACTACTAAGGCCGGGCCTGTTATCACGGAATCACAAAAACTTGTTCCACGGGAGAAGGTTTTCACAGCCAGTAGTTTTTTTGTTTTGTAAGAAATAGCGCTTTTCTCTGTAATTAATTAAGATCAACAATACACAGAACAGAACACACTATTCAATGGCTAGAGAAAAGCAAAAACCGTATCTCTTTGCTGTATTGAGATAATGATGTATCTAAGATAAAAAGTACCTACACTTCTGTAGGTCTAAGTATGTACATACATACTTAGACAGACAAGAATATAGGTATTGTTTTATTAATAATTTATCGTGTAGTTACGGGTGGTAATATTACTGGTATATTTAGGTAAGGTATAAAACCGTAATAAAAGACCATAAACATATAATTAACTTACCCTTAATTTACCAGTTTAGTTAAAATAAAGTCTTGTTTTAACAAAATCAAAATCACGTTAATGAAGGAAGGTGTCACACTTCCTTTTTTACGAAATCATTCATTGTCCAGGCTGCAAGACTATGGACCGATATCGACCACGGGATGTGAAAGATACACCCTCCTTAATTGTTTTTAAGAAACATCTGAAGCATTACTACCTCTCATTATCTATCCTTCATTCATCCTTTTTCCTATCCCTTTTCTTCCTCACTCTATTCCATTTCCCGATGTTATATTTTAAAGTATTTTAAACTGGGTATAAACTTGTTTATAATACAATGTAATTTTAAGCTCTATCTCCCCACCAATACTCGGTACAATAAATGCTTATTGCTAGAGTAACTAAGGGTTGGTAAGAAGATATTGCTTAAAAGCAATGAGCCCGCCCTTGTCCACTCGGTATGTTATTGTACATGAAGTTTTAAATAAATAAAAAATATTTTTGTTTCTGAAAAGCTCATTTTCATTCTCATTGAACGATTATTTTTTTTAAAGTTTTTTTTTATATTCGGTAAAACTATGTGATAAATAAGTATAAATTACCTTTTATAAATTAAAAACTTTTATTTAGTTTGTATTTACCTACTTATGTAAACCAAACAATGGGATTAAACGAATAAAGATATTTAACTGATGTCGTGAATTTTGCATTGGAAAGCTGAATGCTGACCTAAATATATTATCATTCAGATATAGAATATAAATAAATATGAATTGGCTAAAGAGGAATTTCCGTTCCTGTAGGCTAAATTTTCAATATTTCGTCAGAGAATAATACCAGGAGCACATGATAAAAGAAGATATGCTTTTCATTGTCCATTCGGAGTAATTGTTCGGCTGCGGTCCTATTTTGGGAACGATTTGTATTACTGGTATCCGCAGTCGGGAGGCCATTTTCAATATTTTCTACAAATGAAATTAAGGTACAAGACAGGTATCCTACGTCTATAAATTTTGGGGTCCTTTCTTAAGATTATGGTAACTCTTTATGTGTAGTTGATTTTTGTCGGGTGAGAGAGAAATGAAAGAGTACTTACAGTTTCTAGTGCACATTTATTACACAGAAGTTACATGAAATGAAATACAATGAAAACTTAAAAAAAAAAAAAAATTAAGATTGAAATGAGTTATGAAAATAGAAAAGTACGAAATGAATTTAGATTGGCACGCAATTTGTCGGGCAAGAAATTTGTACAAAAAGTAACGTGGATTCACGATGAAGGTTAAAATGGTTCTCGTCGTTGTTCGGTAGCGTTCGGCGGAGTTCGGTGATTTTGCTTCGTCCCGCGTCGCACTCGTGACGTATTTCTTTCGCCACAAGATAATGATCGCCAACAGCATAAGTAGAGTATAAATTAGTAAAATAAAGTGCTTTTGTATTCATCGTGTGATACCTTTGACTGGCGCTGAAGAGATCATCGGTACGATCCGTTAATAAATCGGATGATTATTGACAGAGATACAATAATTTAAAGTTTGAATTTTAAAGATAAAGAATATGATATGATTCGGTGACGTCACCGATCGTATGCGGAATAAAAACTATAAATGATTATATCTCGCTTATTAATTATCTGATTGACAAACGGATTGCAGAGATGGTTTTGTAATTTTTTGTTTTATTTTTCTGCATTCACAGAAAATTTTGGTTTACAGCCCCATTATTGTATAGGTATTATTGGTTGCTCGTGGACTTGATCTGGGTCCCCTGATTACCGGTCAGACACTTCCAAATTCAATTAGCTGAGAAATTTAATAAATGTGAAATTTAATGAGTGTAATTTGAAAAAATTGATTATTTTTATAAATATTATAGGTAAAATATTATATATTATAAACACCGTAAAAATATGTTTTTTAAATTAACGGAATTTAAAAAAAAAAGTCTCTCGCGAGAGCAAAACAAACACTTCATTTTGGTAGATGATCGTTTTATATGGCACTTTGTATGTAAATTACATGTAATCAGGCTGAATGTATCGCTTAAACATACAAATTTTCAAAATGTTTAACGCTGTTTTATATTCACGAAGACTGTCAACGAAATGTTATAATGAAAAAACCATTATACTGTGTTTTATTGCTCCAGAAAAAGTTTTACTCTTTATAGGATAGCTAATAGGAAGAACAAAATGTGTAGTCACGTATTGCTACATACCAAATTCAATACATTCTACAGTAGATACCAAATTCATTCGTACACAAATTATAAAAAAAACAGTTATTTTTTATTTTAATTCTCAAAATAAAAGCTGAAAGAGTCTAAACTACTACTAACTACTTTCCCTTATCCACACCAAATGGTGCATAGGGCACTGCATTGTTACACCAAGTGCAGTGTTTTTTGATCATTTTCTTACATTGTGGGATGATCAGTCTTACGCTTCAGTACCAGTCCAGGATATCACACATGAAATATTAATATGGAAATCACATGTAAATAAATATTTCATGTTGACCCGCTACCTCGTGCACGGTAGTCAAATGCGCTAAACCACTATAAACAGTCATTACCCAAACATTCTTAAAAATCAAAGTGATAATTTTTTTTCAATTCTTCGTACTGAAAATACTATTATTTTGAATGAACAATTTTTTTAGAAAGGAAATATTTGAGTTCTTATGATAAACTCAAATATTTCAAATTACCGACTTCTTTCAAATAGTTGGAAATAGCTGTGCCTGAAAGTAGAAAACAGTTGTGCTAAAGTAAAATTCAAACCTAGAGATTCTAATCAGGAGTCCTCGAATCTACCACAAGACAAAAAACTGGTTCAAGACCTTATTACTGATAAATTTAATAACAATATCTTATTCAGTAACTTCCCTATCTTTAATCGTGTAATTTTAGAATTCACTTAATTATCGATTTAAAGATTTTATAATGTACATAAAATCATATGAAATGTACTTTTAGTTCTATGATGATTTTTTTATTTTATTAACTTTTTATGAACGTTAATTTTTATCCTTAAGCATTATCAAGGTTTTTTTGAACGAAATATAATCTATGCTTTATCCTTAAGCATATTCAAGGTCGTAATTCGGAAAGTAATAAATCTGTCATATCAAGGAAATCAAATATTTAAAAACAAAAAGGATTACAATAGTAAATAAAAACTAATAAAATGTAATAGTTATAAAGTTTTATCTACCAATGTTTTCAGGAAACAACTAGTTGATTTGGTTCCTTTACACTTTAACCCCCTGACCTGCATATTTTTTCGTTCGTTTACTTCCAGAAAATTTTGGACATCACTGTATTTAATTTTATCATTCAAAATGTGTGTTTTATGTCTCAAGCGACCCCAACCTTCCTTTTTTAATGATTATTTATAAATTTCAGGTGTTTGTGTAGAAAATGAAAGCTTTTTCAGTTTTCGCAGCATAATGTTTTTACAAAACATTATAGGATGGATTTTAATGATTTAACCTCTGAACTCTTATTCGCCTTTTTTCAACACAACTCTTAAGTTAATAGCTTTTTCATATCTTCTTAGTTTCAGACAAAATTGTAGTAAGAATGTTGTTCGTTGCCTGTACGTCAGTGGATTTTTAAGTCATATCAATAAACAAAGGGTAATTTTTATTTTTCGTTGCCTCTTACGTCATGACCAATGAGATTTTAGTATAGATATGTAATTGATTAACCGGTGCTAGTGATGTCAAGTCAAGCCTCCACATATGTGGAAAGGAATGTGGGTTTTAATTTTTCGGGAGAGTTTCGGCTGGAACCAAGAGACCGAGATTGATATGTTTTACATAAATAGTATTAACGGTGGCTAGTTGATTAAAGACAAGCTCCACGTGTTTGGATTGTTGAATGTGGAAAATAATAATAGGATCGAGACATTTGTGTCTTGCATTGTTCATCGGATACCAGAATTTAATTTGTTTTAATAATATGTTTCAAACAGGCGTTTTAAAGACAACTGTCGTGTTTTTATGTTGCATTATGAAGAGGCGGCATAACATAAGCAAAAGGTCCTCCGAAGCCATCATTCAACACAACACCGTTTATTTCCCCTTTAGCATTTTTAATAAACAAAAGCTTCACACAGCCTCACAAAGAGTTTTGAATGGAAACTCTCGAAGGAGCGAATTTAATAAGACCACGTACCTTTGAACAGCCTAAAATCGCGTAAAATTTCGTATCACAAAAGCCGTTATTTTATTAAACTAAGAAAGTTGTTAGTGAAGCACTAGGTGTCACGCATGCTTAAAAATGAAATCAATAACTCAGCCTCACATAAGAGTTCCTCTGTTAATAAAACTTTAAGGCAGAAATTTAATGTCTGCCACGTATTATGTGGAGTGGAATAAATAAAGTTAGTTTCCAGAAACACAGAAACTTGAGAAATGATTTTATTTAAGCTCTTGGGGTCACTAAAATCAAATGAAAGAATAACTCTTCTACATAAGAAGCCCTCTGTTAATAAAGATTTGCGACTTTTCTTGTCGTGTTTTATTTTGTAATAATAAGCGTTGCAGTACTAATTTAAAACTTAAACGATTTTCTGAGGAAACCTATAATTAATCACAAATTGAATTCTTCATCTCCTAAATGATTCTGTGAATATTTATTTGCGCTTTTAAGAAATCGTGTGTTAGAAATTCTATAGTGGTAGCAATGAATATTGTACCATCACTTACGAATTATAAAATAGCAAGGAAATATTTATAGTCAATCAACAAAAGATAGTAAAAATGGTTTTCGTGTCTTCGACACCTTCTGAGATAGTCATTCTTCATTCTTCAGTTTTCTAAGTATTTTTCATTTAGAAGTTTGAAATTCAATGAATATTGTACCCTCCTTGATGTTTTTGGCACCGAACTATTTTATTTATTTTTTTAGACTGAAAAGGGTTTTCTATTTCCATTCCTCTCCTTTTCTTTTTTTTTTTCTATCCACTGTCATCTCCTTTTTCTTCTCATGCCCATCCTTTTCTCATATCTGTTGTTTTATGATATTTATTTTTGCTCCTCATGTTTTTCCTCCATATGTATAATATAAATAAAAAAAAACTATAAATGGTTCAATATTATTTTTGTATTCTACTCTTTTCATGTATTTAAACTGTTGTTTTTTCCTGATAAATAAAATAAAACAAGTTGAAAAATGGTTCCTGTTTAACCTTCAATTATAAAAGATTCTTATCAGAAGAAAAAATCGAAGAAATAAAAACCAAAGTGAGTTTTTTTCATTTTACCTTCTCGACAATTATAACAATAATTAATTGATAATTTGTAACATGAAGGCGAATATGCCATGCCTCGAACTTTAAAACAAATTTGCTAAATTTGTTCTGAGATAGGTAAGTCTATATACACCGTGTCCCACGATGAGACCGCGAAACTCCGGAGGGTGATTGTTCATGGTATTCTGAGAAAAAAATGTTTATGAAGTTTTTTGATCCGGGCATTTTTAATAATTAAATTAAAAAAAAGTATTAATAAAAAGCGACCATGTAACACTGGCTTCTGTTTGAAATGCTAGCGGCGGGCGGGGTGGCGGTGGGCGGGGCTCTGGTCACCGAACGCCTTGTCTTGTGCGGACATCCAAAATTCGAATTTCATATCTGAAATTGGTGCAGGTCACGTGGTGTTAGCCAGTTCAAAAATGGACGGTATTACACGCGTGAATTTTTATTCATATTTTAATAATTTTTTTAAGAAATTAGAATTGTTTTTTTTGAAAAACTTTATTAAGATTTTTTTCTCCCTCTGGAGTTTCGCGGTCTCATCGTGGGAAACGGTGTATACGTTAAAATGGTCAAATTAAACCTCTTTAAAAAAAACACCGTTATAATGTTCAGCACTCGTGTTAAGATCCACGAGCTTTCATACTCCGTAAAATATTAATCCTTTCAATCGAATTAAAAAAATGAAGGAATATGATTTTCAAATATAATAAAATATAGTAAATTGAAATCCGATAAAAACATCTCGAACTAAAAACATTGCCACTCGATAAATCTACCGTACGACGACTCGAGAAACATTCAATTGCTCCATAAACAATGAATTTCTCAAGAACTCCATAATAAGAAATTGCCATTTTATAGAAACTCTTGATTCTGAGAACTACAATCAAATTACGCTAGTGGTTTTTAAAACATAATATTGATAAAAGAACTAACATATATTTAATATGATGGTTTCAACAAAATATTAAGCACATTGCTCACTGCATAGTTCAAATATCAGTTCAATACGGAATTAATTTGGACAAAAATATCAGTACATAATATGAACTTATAACAATAAACAATGTATTATGGAAAAAAAAGTTAGCTGGATGAAATAAGATTAAATTTGTTATTACTATTGTAATAGCATATTTAAAATTTAAAATAACATAAACTTATTCAAATAACAAATTAGTTTCACACACCATCTGTAATGTATAAGATATGTAATGTTAGGGATCATAATAAACAATAAACAAATAAACAAAAAGAAAATGTTATAAGTTAAGGACAACAACAAAGGACAAAATAGGCAAAATATAGTCTCAGTACTTTTCAAAATTTACACAAAAAATAGCGTTAAACCGGAATTATATTAGAGCCACGCCGCGTCACGCAACGACCAGGTGATTATACTACGGTGTCGTGTCGCCACGCGTGCTGACGAATGTTCTCACTAGTTATATCAGTTCGTCGGCGGACATTTTGCGTGCGCTCTGATACGTCTGCTCACTTGCTCGGACACGCGCGCAAATGCGACTGCCCACGGGTGATTATGCTAGCGACGCGCGAGCCAACGCGTGGCTTCCCCCCACCACCGATCCCACGCCGATCGAAATCCCACTCGATCTGCGTGGCGTCAGATCGGTCGGCGACACGCCCGACATGTCTAATATAATCATTTTCATACTAAATGTATGAAATCGATTCCAAACCCACGCGTTGCGACACGCGGCGTGGCTCTAATATAATTCCGGCTTAAATAACAACTAAAGTCTTGAGAGCATACTCTGTCACGTGACTCGCGGCCGCTTCCCATACAAACGTATTCCTCGATTTTCTGATCAGAATTTAACATTAGAGCAATGATTTTTTTACACATTTTAGATATCGACCAGATGCGTGTTTGCATTATCTTATTTTATTTGTAAAAGGAGATATATACATGATAAAAAAAATAAGACAGACAAACACGCATCTGGTTGATATCTAAAATGTGTGAAAAAATCATTGCTCTATTGTTAAATTTCAGGAAGAAAATCAAGGAATACGTTTGTATGGGAAAGCGGCTGTGATTCACGTAGTGGAGTACGCTCTTAAAGTTTATAACTGACAGGAAATTAACACCATTTATATTTAGATAAATTTTCACACATGTAATCCAGGAAATCTGTGAAGCATCAAGTTTTTGTGTAATTTCTCCCACGTAAATAGTCGGTTTTACTAAGGTCCCACACAGAGTTTTCTTTGAAGTGAGGCGATTGGATATTTGATTGCTAATTAATCCTTCTGGCTTTGCTGAGTACGTGGTTCGGCTGAACTCGTTACAACTTCCCGACCACAGCCGACCACGGCGATATATCGGAAACACCGCAGGAGACACCTTCATTATACTGCTGCCGCAACGGAATATTTCACAAACCCGGATTTTAACTAGCAAATTAGTTTATTAATCCTATGTAATTAATGGCGAATAATGGGATTTGATGTAAAATAATACAATTTGTACCTGTGCAAAATGCTGGATAAGTACCTACCCAGTAGATTGCACTGCGTGCACTCTGCATGACCGACCAGTGTATTGTCACCTACAGTGAAAGTATGTTCATATATTACGAGTAAATAGACTAGTGTTAAAACAAGTGTGTGATTTCATTATCATTTCTAACGTATCCATACTCCGGAAGCTTCTTCGTTCTGTTCAATCCTCTATTCTTCCTGTTCTTCTGTACCATGTTGATAGAAGCAAAAGGACCCCATTAGCTCGTTTCTATTCGATTTTTCAAATTCAAATCCAATCCAAAAGAAACTCCTTAGGAAAATATGTATACTCTACTGTTTCATATATACTAACCGACGACATAAATCAATAAAATTTTCCGTAATACTTATTTATTTTTTAAGCAAATAAATAAAATTAATAAATATATACCATCGTTCTCGCCCACTCTTGGGTAACTTCTGAAAATATTATTAATGGTACAAAACCATCTAGATTCTCAATTCCCTAATAATATCATTAGGAATGTATATTTATTTATTTATTTGGACATGTACATAGTGTTTTTTAAAAAATATATATATAATAATAATGTTCCCTCACTGGGATAACCCGTACCGAGGGAAACATTTTACATTGTTTATAATGGGTATATTCTACATACAATCTTAATTTAAGTAACCCAACATCGATACATTTTTTTTTTTTAAATCATACAGATAAAAGTAAGTATGTGGTCTAAATTTAAAATCAAAAACCCCCTGACTATCTACTTGGCCTGATCCATTCCTCCAATTGTGCACGACCCACCTCCACAATCCATTTTTTTATGGCTACTTTGTATGCTGAGTGTTTTTCGAGTGTTCTGATGGACAATGGGAGTAGGTTGTACACTTTACTCGAGTAATAGACAAGGCTTCTTTGGCCAAAGGTAGTGTGGATTTTTGGAGGTTTATGAAGCTGCATAGTTGTGTTCCTAGTTTTGTGTCTAATTTAAATTTTATCATTTGGTTCTGTAGAGTATTTTTTATATGCATATATTAATATCACGTTTGCAAAGATCTGCTTGATGGACATAATCTGTGTTCGTTTAAATATCTCATCTGAGCTTGTTTTCATCGGAACCTTTTAAATTATTTTCATTATAGTTTTTTGAGCTATGCATCAGCAATGAGTCGTTTGCACACCCCCATCCAATTATACCATATTCCAAAATTGATTGGCATATAAAAGTATGTTGCTACTATTACTACTAGTAATCTACCTTATCCGCACTCAATGGTGCATAGGGCACTGAATTGGTAAACCGATTGCAATGAATCTTAATATTTTTTTACACGAAAGCAAGATGATCAGTCTTACGCTTCAGCGCCTGTCCAAGATATGACATTAAATATTTTTAAATATTTCATATTGGTCCCATCGGGAATCGAACCCGCCACCTCAAGCATGGCAGCCCAACGCGCTACCGATACACCACGACGCGGACGAGGTGGTGTATACGGAAACATATTTGACTTGCATTCTTTGTAACTAATTTCATGTTTCATACAAAGAAAAGCGTAGATTTAATAGGACGTCGTAGAATCCGAATGTGAAACATACCTCCCTGTAAAATGTCTACTTCCATTTTATTCAGTGAAAAGTACGAAGTGCGAATGTGAGGTAGGGTGGAGGTGGAGCGATATGCAATAAAATGAGATGACACGTGGCGCTCTGTATCCTGTCAAGCGGATTTCATGACTTTACGTGCTTTCCACGCTTAATGCTGCATATACGTCACTTTGTTCGACACTAGCGTATTATGACATGGCATCTGGGTCGATCGATGTATCGCTGGCCGGCGGGAAACTTCTGATAAGTCAGATATTTTACATCAAAATGAATTTAAATTTAAATAGGGTTAGTTTTTTTTTTTTCGTAGGGCATATAAAAATGTAACTACTAAAAAATAATAAAATTCCTTTTTTAGAAAGTATTTATTAAAACGTCAAATGTAAATAATTGAGTTCATACTCATAATATGCAGTTGTTTTATCTTAATTATAAATCTTTTACTTTTATTAACTCTTATTTATAAATATCATGCAATATTCATAAAATAATAAAAGTAATACGTAATTTTTATTTATGGAATCGGCATTCACTTTGATTAAACTCTTAATTGGGTTCTTTCCGATTTTCATTTTTTTTATTTAAAAAAATGATTGAAAAATAACAATATCAAGGGAATTTTTTAAATAGCGCTTTTTCAAATCGCTCGCAAAATCCTCCATTTAGCGCGCATGGGGTGTGACGTCACATCAATATGGGCGCTGACTTTTTAATGAATTTCCTGCCTTTCATAATGAACGGGTATGACGTCATTAGCCAATAACGGGCGTTAAAAGTCACTCGTAATTTTGTGTTTTTAAAACATAAATTTATAAATGAAAACAACATTTTTGGGTATTCTGTTTTATATCGCTGGAATTGTAAAAATTAACTTTAAATATCAATAACGTTTTCAAGGATATTCATGCTGTCGGAAACAACCCAATTATAATTTCTAAAATAAAACTTTTTTGTAAGTGCTTCATACGTGTATTTTTTGTTAAAGAGATGGCAAAAATATTTATGAAAGGAGAAGAATATTTAAATTATGACTTATAATAGGATGACTCTAAGCACTGGCGACTTATCACTATACGGTGTCCTTAAACTAACTAATACATATCAATATGGTTTTAATGCCCACCTAACGTAAATATAGCATAAATCACTACTTTTTTTTAAATGCGAGTGTATATAGACTCATTAAATGTACATATACATTTTATATGTAGTACATATGTAATATAATGTTCACTGTTTGAAAGTGATATTATTATACTTTAATTTATTTATTTAAGTAAATTGCAGTTTTTACGACATTTTGTTATTTTTAATGAAATCCTAGCTGAGGGACCCCAATCAGAAAATTTAAGCTTACCTTGTATAATTATGTTTAAAAATCACTTAAATCATCATCTCAGCCCGTTGAGGTCCACTGCTGGACATAGGCCTCCCCCTGCCGTCTCCACTCCTCCCGATCCTGCGCCGTCCCCATCCACTGTCTTCCAGCAGACTTCCTGATGTCGTCCACCCATCTCATCGGTGGACGTCCTTGAGGCCTCTGGTTCCTCGGTCTCCACACCAGAACGCGTTTCGTCCATCTGTCGTCCGTCATTCTGGCTATGTGACCGGCCCATTTCCACTTCACTTAATATAATAAACAAATGCATAGATTTTATTTGAAAACGTATAACCATGTAACATTAGTATACCTACGTTTACACTATGTAGATAAATCTACAAAATAGAAATTTAAAAAGAATATTTTGCGTTTACATATAGTTTTTCATGCATTCCTCCCTGAAAACCTTTTGCGGACTAATATTGAATAGCAAGTAAAAATGTTTTATTAAGCGGATTTTTGTGCCATCGTGTAGTTTAGAATAAATTTATTCAATTCAGTCAACGACCCGTCACATTCATGTAACACATTTTACTGTCAAATTCGTAAATTGTGTTATTTATTACGTTGGCAAATATTTTTTAACATCATGCGATTTTCTGTAATAAAATTCAAAAGTCTCCCTCTGTTTTTTTTTCAATTAGACACGTCTGTCATCAGATTTGCAGTTGGTTCGGTTAGGATTTTTGTTATTATGTCCAACAATTAATTAAAAAGCATTTTTTTTAAAACTATTTGTACTTATATTTTCGAAATAACAACTGCCTACCGGTTTCGGGATTACTACTCTAGACGGGCCTCAGAATTTTTGTATTCTTCATTAATAGAATTGCGAATCTCATAAAAGTGTTTCATTACATAGTTATCAAAATATTGAAATCAAACTAGATTTTTTTGTTTTTTTTTTATACTCCGTACTCGGGCAATTGTTTCGCCTTGTTATGGCATTATCAAACTGACTCCTTTTTTTACGGAAAGGCTCCGTAAGGGCAGCGGTGGGCTGCAGGGGGCTCGGAGGGGCTCGCGCGAGCCCCTTGTTAAATTTGACTTGGGCCGGCGAGCCCCTTGTTAAATTAAGATAAATTAATATTCTCAGATCAAATCAGTACATAAATGCAATTTCAGTGGATGGTTCAAATGTATTATGAAACCTCAAACTTTGTTGCCTTTTGAAATTTCTCGAGAAATATATTTATTAGGGATGCGCAATAAAAAAGGCCTGCCCATTTTTTGTCTATATGTATAGTGTAATTAGTGTAATTAGTGATTTTTTGTCATAATATAGTAAAACATTTTTAATCAACATAAAATTTCTGCGCCAATCTTGGAACACTTCACTATTGAAATCTGAAGTAGGTAAGTACATCGCAACTAATATTAAATATTAGATTTGTTGAATTATAAAATTTTCTACCGTAAAAAAACAAGTCATATCTATATTTTGTCGTTTGATGTGCATATTAAGTATTTTTAATTGTTTTTCATTATTATGTATTAGTGTTTTGGATAGTTAGAACAAAATGATACACCTCCCCCTCCCCCCCCCCCCTCCACCCATCCCACGAAACCACCCCCCAACAACCTCCCCCGCGAGCCCCTTGTTAAAAAATTGGCAGCCCACCCCTGCGTAAGGGAAGTGTTAATAGTTGATTTTTTTATTGGGCCAAAAAGTTTTTTTTTTTTTGGCAAATTTATAATGCAAAATTTCAAATCTCTTACAATAAAACGCGCATAAAGCCATTAAAATAATTCCTGATTGCTGAATTTTGTTTTATTTTTTTTAGGATACAAACAGATGAACAGGTTATTCATAATGATACCAAAAAAATCCAGATGATGAACAATAACAGGTTATATTATATGCCAATAATCAATTCTGTCAATTTAGTTAATAATAATATTTTACAGTACAGACTTTAAAAATGTAATATTTATTTGTGATAAGCTATACCTACGCAACTTTGAAATTTTAATGTTCGTACAAAATATGTTTAATATTATGATACCAAATTTAATCTTTAATTTTACAATATATGTAAAATTATAGATTAAATAAATAAATATATTTTAATTTAAAACTTTACAATATATGTACCTAATAATATTTATTAAAGTATGTAAACTATAAAAATTGCTTTATACGATCAAAGGAAAATGTTTCACGTAAAACATTATTTTATTTTCCTTAGAATTTCGTTTGTAAAAAAGCTCGATTCTTTAAATAACTGATGTATAGATACCACACGATAAAGCAATTTAATGGGGTTTCCTGATTTATCGTGAAGACATTTTTATCGCTCTAATTTCCAGAACTGTTGTATTTATAATTTGAAGCACTACACATAAGACATGCGATCAAAATATCAAGTGCATAAAGAAGCTACTCGGTAGAATCGGTTTAAATACATTATAATACATGATGCTTTATTACGATTCCCAAAAGCGTTTTAATTCAAAACCACTACAGCGACAATTTATCACTTTTTAAGATTAATACATTCAAAGTATTTATTAGATACTTTTTTAAAATATTCGTAGGGATTGTCGAGTGTTGATTATTGAATTT